>CAJNDV010016180.1:0-22996 GCA_905221635.1 Symbiodinium sp. CCMP2456 | reverse complement strand
CTTGGTCTCATTTCATCAATCATCCTCTGATGAAAGGATACAGGTGGCAGATCAGACGCACTCCAATGTTATGATGATGCGAGCTTTGCTCAGTTGCTCTCCGCGAATGAAAGGTACAATCGGGACAGGACGGGCCGCAGTGTTCTTCCAAGGAGATGCGCAGATGGGCTTTGTGGAAATCTGCCTGGGGGATGTGCCCTTCAATCGGGACATCGAAGGGTGGTTCGAACTACGCTACAAGGACCGGCTGCCATGTCTCTGCTTGAGTGATACCAACAGCACCTCGTCGAAGGATAACTTGCAGCGAACCAGTTCAGAGCGATACGAAGCCCACTGCCAGCGCCGTGATGCTGACTGCGGGGGTGGGGCGGCGGCAAGGCGCTTCATTCATGTCTGCAGCCTTGAGTCACTTGTCAAGATCCTTCTTTTGCAGGCGCAGACGGCAGAGCCGCTCAAGGCAACAGGAGCTCGTGCACAGCAGATTCGGATGGCGGGTTAGCACGGCTCAGCGGTTAGCAAACGGTTAGCACGTCAGGACGCAGAGCCGGCGGATACCAAGCTGCACTTGCATTTTGGCGCGATGTGGCCTTCATGTCAACATCATGTGTGGGGCGTGTGACATGCGAACGGGCACAGAAAACAGAGACTGATGCAAGGACACGCAGATGCTGATGCTGATGCTGATGCTGATGCTGATGCTGATGCTGACGCTGATGATGGTGATGCCGATGGCGATGATGATGGTGATGATGGTGAAGATCATCAATTTCATCATCATCATCACCAGACATGACCATGGCGGTGATGACGGTATTCATTCAACGAATGCATTGTGCACGTATAAACTTGGGGGTATTACCCGCAGACATCGAAAACACACCAGACCAACAGAAGGGAGACTTGTACAAACAAGCAAAAGGACTTCCTGATGGCCTATTTTGCATTAATCGTGTTCAGTGCACAGCTGCTGTAGATTCAAGAGCTGCTGTAGATTCAAGAACCGACAGCTGCCGACTCTGAGACCAGAAATGAAATCCAATCGTCACAGCCTTGTGGCTCCGCCGCCTAAACCCTAATCCCTGAACCCTAAGCCCACTGCCCTAAACTTGAACCCGAACCATGGAGCCTTGAATCCATAGCTCTAAGATACTCTAAGCCTCTTTCAGCCGGTGGACGCGAAGATTTTGCGGCCTAGGTGATGCCGCAAATCTGCACCGGCTGCATCCTCCGAGCACGGGATACCGCAGTATGTTATAGTGTATATATATATATATATAGTATTACAGTATGCTGCAGTGCATTATGGTAGGCTATAGATGGTTATAGTATCTTCTAGCACATTGCAGTGTAATATAACATCTTATAGCACATTACGGTACATTGTCATTGCGTTATAGAAAGTTTTGTTGTCGTTATAGTATGTATAGGTTGTGTTCATTGGAGTATGCTGTCGTATATTGTCATATGCTGTCGTATGTTATAGCAGCTCCTGGCATACCGGAGTACGTTATAACATATTGTGCAATCTTCTAGTATGTTGTAGTAGGTTATTATGCTTTATAGTGTCGTATAGCATATTCTTGTTTTATGCTTGAGATTGTTACAATAGTACATTGTGCTAATGGTACATTCTGGTAGACTGCAATATGTTGCAGCATTTGATAGGCTATTATCGTATGTTAGAGTATACCATGGTTAGGTATAGTATGCTATTGACCATAGTATGCTATCGAACATTATGGTACATTAACTATATGTTGTAGTATACTCCGGTATACTATAGCATGTTGTAGTATATTATGGCACATTAGCGTATGTTCTATCATATTCTCGTATATTTGCGTATACGAGGGTATCGGCTTCAGGATAGGATCGAATATGATATAATGGGGTTCCCAAGAGCAGTGCAAGAGAGATCCCGGTAATGCTTCGAGTTTTGCATTCTGTATACTACTACTTCTCACGTGTCTTTAGCTATGTTTATCATCACATTCATTCATGTAAGGATGCAGTTCAGGATGGTACTCCTTGATTCCGCAGCTTCTTGTCTCACATTCGGCTGGATCATACTCCGAGGCGTAGGCGGGGTCCAGGCAGGCAGCTCGTCGAAGCAGCACCCAGAACATCCCCGGAAGCGAAGGGCTCTCCAGACTCAAACACAGCCTGAAAGAGCAACCCCTGAACCGTACACCCTAAAACCCTCAACGGCTCCTCTAACTGCCGCTTTGTCATACCGCGGAAGGTGTTGTCGAAGCTGCGGGGTGCCATCCTTCCAGTGAGCACCAGTCTCTCAAAGCCTATTATACCACATATCACATATACTACACTATACTAAATAATACTATGTGACATTGAACGACAATGTACCACAATACACTATGACATACTGTGATATTTCGGAACATATGTGAAAATATTATACCGTCATCTATTACAATATACTGCGAAATTGCAGTGGCTGCAGGGGGCCTGAGCAAGCCGCAGGGCTCTCAGCGGTCATGAAACCCTCTCCACATCTGAGCTGACACAGCTGAGGATCCCAAGATCTCGTCGGTAAACTCGCAGCTGAGTAGAGAAACTAAACTAGGACAAAAAAATATGATAAGAAACTCAGTGGTATTGGAGTAGACGACAATAGACAGTATGATAATATAGTGCATTATGAAATAACATACTGAAATATACAATATACTGCAACACTGCAATATACCATCATAGCTCGCTGACTTCGCGTGCTGGCACCTCGCAACCTTGACTAACTCTTGCTGTCACGAAAAAGCTCCGGACACAAGGCACAGGCTTAGGGTTTAGGGGTTCATGGACTTCCTTGCTGGTTTATCTCTCTGTGTACTCTCTCCTTCCTGGTTTCGGTGTCATAGACATGAGCGGACATCCAGCTCAGCGTCTTTGCTCACTCTTCGGCTGCTTCTTCTTCTTCTGCGCTCCAGCTCTCTCTTTCTCTTCCGCTCCCCCCTCGCCTATGCACTGACCTGACTTTCAAGTGTCAGAAAGGTTTTACAAGCATGGGGAAGGTGGGCGTCGAACATAGCATCACCAACAGGATCCCTCCTGTTTTGACCAAGCACAGGCCTTGAAAGGAACTCAGCATGGACGCACGGGGCTCAACTTCGTATTACCCCGGCCACTGCTTTGTTTAAACGCGCGTCGGCTGGCAGAAATCTTGTGGCACAGGCAATGCAGTTACATGGAAAACAAAAGCTAGCATATACTGACAACCAGAGTGATTCTCGGCTACGGTAGTCAGGTTGAAGCTTTCAAACTTGCCTGGCGACTGGAAAACTCACAAGAGACCCCTCTCCGCCACCAATCACTTCTAATCAAACACTGCCTTCAACAGCCAAGCCAAAATCACGATACGGCACTACGATATATGATGATCCGAGGCAACTCATGCCATGAAAGACTATCCGACGTCGGCCAAGCATAACAACGCATGACGAAACAAAGGGCAGTCTTCCAGTAGAAGGCTTGCTGACTGTCGGCTGAAGGCGGACAGGTGGCCTTTCTCGGAATTGGGCTACCATTGCTGAGCCTCTGAGAGCAAGCATCGTCATGTTGGGTCAACACTAACATCATTGTCATGACCAGGATCATCGTTTCTGACGTCATCATCACCATCATCATCACACTCGTCACCTCTTCATCAGCAGCATCATCTCAGCCAGTGCTGATCGCACCACAGCAATAGCACATAGAACACGACGCGCAAGGACACGATTGCATCATGAAGAAAATTGGAAAAGCATGGCGGAGGCTGAAGGATACTCATGACTGCTGGAGCCCAGAAGCCCAGTTGCCGAGAAAGCGGCCATGTTAATGTCTCTCAAAATTCGATCATCCTAGGGTGTCTTCTACAAGTGCCCCAGAGGGGCCACTGACTGGGAACTTTACACATTTCAGGCACAAGCTTTTGCTTGCAGCAATTTCGTCTAAGGCTGCTGGGGCGGAGCCCACCAACCACTGGCATGAAACAGAAACCCCCAAATAGACACCCCCCTTGGTAATTCCAAAGCGCGAGACCTCCGAAACCTTACAGTCCTCAATCTTTGCTTCACAAACACTACAGCCTAAGACCCAACCCCGTCCACACGCCCTGCCAGATCTTGCGGATCTCAGCAGTCGATGAAAGGATGCTTCCCGGATCGCTGAACTGACCGCGCCTGTTCGGGGAACTCATAAGATAAGGTGGTATGGTTCAGAGGGCATTGGCCTAGGAATCAAGGCTTTGGGTTCGAAGGCCTCGTAAGAAGCGCTGGGCAGGGATTGGGCATTGGAGTATGAAAACGTCGGCCATTTACCGTGGATGCGTGGTGTGGACGGTAGCCGTAGCTACTACTTTAGTCTCCATGACTGTTGTTTCATTGTGCCGCAGAAGGACCAGAATAATTCAGAAGATCACGAGCGATCTGCAGCACCGTCGGTATCACAACACCGGGCTCACACTTACCACACCTTTTCGGGCTCCGGGAATGCCACGAGAGCCGTGCTGCAGCGGATCTTCGGGAATACAATGTTTGTTGTTCCGATTCCCAAAGGGATGACGCTCATTGCTGTCAGCGGTGGCCTTACGTCGAATGTGGCCTCACTTCAAAACACAAGCTGAGTCGTTTCGGTCTCCCTTTTTGCTGCCAGCGATTCTTCCACTGTACAGTAGCATGGGCAGTAGCACTATGACTGCGAGACTATTCGCAACGGATCCCCGCAGCACAAATCCGAGTGTTGGCCTGGCATTGCAAGGAAAATCGATAGAGCAAATATGGCAGGACGAATGAGTTAAGAAACCGAGTACACCCAAACACATGGCATGTGGTCTGCTTTGACAAAATGATGTCCTACACGCAGTCGAACCCAACCTTCTGATCTTCCACAGTACAGAGAAAACTTTTGCACACTTTAAACTCGCTCTTGGAGCCAGGAACATGCTGGAACTGCAGCTCAGCTGCCAAAAACGCACGACCTGCCAGGAGCCTCCAGGACGAGAGGGAATCCTCCCCACTGATTACTATGATTCCTGCCAATACTATGAATACTATTACCATGAATTGCATTACGTGTAGTTCCCAGGGACTCCAAAACCCTTAAATTAAGGAATATACCTGAAAATCTTATAAGGGTTCCCATTAAAAATCTCTGGTGCATTCTTGAATTCAGGGTTTTTGGAGTCTCTGGCAAAACTAAAGCTGTAAAGACACGGCGCCCGAAGAGTGCCTGCCATATCCCAGTCCAAGCCCCGAAGAACCTACAACCTCAATGCCCCACACTCGGCATCTGAATGCTGAAGCCAGCCGTATATCCCAAAATCTCCATGCCGGAGCTCTAAAAGCCCATGACCCAAACATTCTGAACTTGGGTAAGGCGAGCATGTTTTGTGATTCAAGCTCATGTGGGTACCCCGGCGCATGCATTCAACACGCCTGCACCTTCGACCTCCTTGAACCGCAAACTGTGGGCTGGCCGATGCTCGGATGGCAACAGGGCTGAACAGCTGCATATGCAGACCCAACAACCTGAACCCTGAACCCAAACCCCAAGCCCTATAAACCCTGAGCCCGAAACCGTAGATCCTGTCTACTGTTCAACCCAGGCTTTCCGAACCCCAAATCTCGAGCCCCTCAGGCCATTTAAACCCCCCAATCCGAACTCCTCCTCTGGGCCCCTATCTCTACATGTTTATGGGGTTTAGGGTTTAGGGTATGCGTGTATATATATATATATATACACACACATATTTCATACATATGATCAAGTCTTGGAAACTCCCGGTCTGGCAAGCGAGTTCATGGGACTCCAGAAGAAGACTGCTGCAAAGGTTGGCTTGTCCTCCTAACTTGTGGGGAGGGAGGGGGTTAGGGTTTGGCTGCGCACGTGGATGGACAAGTGTAGACTTAGAGAGGAGATGTCTGGGCCGTCCTCTCCTGCGGGCTTTCTGGCGGCCACGAGGGGAGAGTTGCAACTCTGCTGCAAAGGCTTAAAGCAGAAAGCCAGGTGCTAGACACTGCGGCAGGTCACGAAGATGAAGCCTCGAACTTCCCAAGCTAAATAGACTTTACAACATCGACCCAAACTCACCGGGCCCTAAACCGTACGACTTGAATCCTGCGACTTGCTTTGCAACGGCTGAAAGCTACAGATTGAACCTTCTCCCATCATAGGCCAGCAATCTCACCGTCACAGAAACTGTCGAACATGGCCCGACGCCCAATTGGCTTTCAAGGTCCTAGGCCTGCCGCTTCACACCGTTGTTCAGTTTCTCGTGTTTCATGACCCCGTCCTGGCACATCTGTGTGTGGTTCACGCAGTGAGGGGGGCGTGCAGTAGAAGAGTTCGAAATTGAGAGTTTTGATCCGGTCATGCATCTACCTGACACATCTACCTAACCTAACAGTTAAGTTCTTCTGGCATTGCGCAGCTCAGGATTTCTGCAGTTTTGGGTTGAAAGAGCTCGAGCCGTCTTGGGCGGAGGAGTTGCCGAGGTTTTGAGTTTTCGGACCGCTTAGGATTGATCTATCACGGAGCTTCTTCATCCGCCTATGACTACAGTAGAAAAGCAGTGCCCGGCTACACCCCATGTGGGCCTCATTATCACAGCCAAAAACGCCTTCTGAGATTTTGACAGCATCAGCAATGCATCTGAAAAGCCCTTTGTCGATTGAGTCAGGAGAGCCCAAAAGAAGTTCGAATGGCATGCTGTTCGCGCGCCTCCAGGACCCATTTCTCGTTGCAGATCCGCTCTACGAAGTCGCTCTTGGGCTCGATCATGATGATTCCCCCACGGAAGTTCGTGAGAGCCTCGATCGCAAGAAGGGTGTATAAACGTAGCTGCTACATGGCAACAGAAGTTAAAAAGGGATAGAATGCCCATCCGTGAAGGTGTGGACCAACTATAGTTATAGTCAATCCGTCAGGCCTTCCAGTGTTGACTTTCTGCTGTCTGGATGGTCTTCCCATGTCAAAACACACCAGATCTGCCAAACACACGAATCGCTCGACCCGCATTCCCCCCGTGGCACCTTGCCCAGTGCATCCACCGTCTCAACATCCAGATAGTTCGTGGGCTCATCCAGAGCGATGAAATGCCTTGGGGGTGACCATCAGGCAGGTCACTTCAAAAAATAGGACCAAATCTCCCAGCTGTCATCCGAGAATGCAAACACTGGCAGGATGAGTGTCGGACGGCTTTGTCCAAAACATTGCTGCTAAGGACAGCCGCACCTGATGCAACACCGGAGAATGCCTTCGAGTTACTAGTTGTCACTTTTGCTGTCCATGCGTTGTTTGTTACCATCATTGCTTCGTGGAGGAGATGGGGAGGTGTGCGGGTTTAGGACTTCTGCTTGCCATGCAGTGTGCCTTAGCAACTCCCGTCTCAGGGATTCCACAGTCAGTCAGACTAAGTCCGCAACTATACTATACTATATTGTACTGCTCTCCTCTTTTCTACTGTACAGTATTAAGGCCCAACGAGCACTCGCCGAACGGAAGAGGCCTTCTGTCCAGCGGAGAAGCCGCGAATCTGACGATTGCAGCACATCTCCTGGTCAGGCCGGTAGGGTTTAGGGTTAGGGTTTGGGGGTTTAGGGTTTAGGGTGGTCATCAGTGAACTGCAACGAATACTAACATGCTGCTTAATGGGCACCAACATCTGCAGAAAAGGCGAACTACCTGTCAACCTCATCGATCCAAGTGTAGTATGATGTCCCTAATATCTCTATACTCTACTATACTGTACTGTACTGTACTATACTATGCTATATACTTTGCTATGCTATACAGCTATACTATACTGGACCATACTATACTATACTATCAATGCTATGAACTGCAACGAACGCGAAGGCGCACAATGCCGGATGCTTGACGGATCCTCACGGGACACCTTCGAAGCCCATACTCTGCAGAAAGAGCGAACTACCTGTCAACCTTCTCCATCCCCTTATAGTAGTATAACATGTGATCCCGGATGTAGCTATACTATACTGTGCTATACTCGGCTCTTTAAACGGCAGTAAGGCCCTTTTACGACCCCGTTGCTGCGGACAGCTGGGCAACCAGCCTCATCGATGCCGAAAGCCTCGCAATGCCTGCTGGTGAAGGCAAAGTGGTGTAGGGTTTAGGGTGTAGTGTTTAGGGTGCAGGTAGGGTGTAGGGTTGGTTGGTTTCAAGACGCTGGTGTGTCAGCTAGAGGGGTTTGGGTTGACCAACTACCCCTATAGAACCGGAAACCCGGTGGTTCAGGATTTAGAGCCGGTGGTTTTGGATGTCGGGCCAGACGGTTTGGGAGTTACACTGAGGTTCGGGTTTGGGATTCGGGCATAGTTTGCACGCCCTCTAGTTTTTAGAGTGCAAAACCCCAGTGGTACAAACCTTCCTACCATGCTCCATCCTCGCCTTGAGCTCAGGATATCCGAAGCTCACAGTCGCCGTGAAAGTTGAAAACGAGAACCGGCCCCGGGAGCCCCAACACCCAAACAGGGGGCTTCCGAAAATTCGGGGGTTACTCTCTGCCTCTCTGTGGGACTCAGCATAATCAGGATCCTTTTCTGTCGGGAGTGGCTGTATCGGGTCCCATGGTGGTAGGAACTCCCAAATCAATCTCAAGGGCGAACAGTCAATGTCAAACTTTGGGTAAGGGTCGAACAATCACTCGAGCTTCGGGCTAAGGGCTCTTGTGCCAAGGCCCTTAGAAGCTAAACGGTGTAGTATAAATAACGAAATCAAAGATCTAGCTAATCAGGTAGCCAGCCTCGAGCCTATCCTCCTAGCTAAACCGGCCGGTGGCCTTATAACCAACAGGACGCCGTAACATGTTTTGTTGGAACCCGTCGCAAGATCCCGAACACTCCTTATAACGCCCAGATCTGACACCTGGAGGTGGCTCCACACCACTTGTGCATGATGAGGCTATCTATTTCCCCTAAGCAGTAAAACTCTCCGGCCTGACAATCTCCCGCCGTGTGAGCGGACGCTGGTCGAGGCCCGCGGCCTGGCTGAGCAGATGTCATTTCGGCTTTTGAGATTTGGTGGTACTTACTTTGCCACTGGCTATTAAGTACGATTACACGCACCATCGCGACAAAGACTGACACCATGGTTCGGAGCCCATTCTGCTTGGGCGACGTCATGTTGATTCTGGCTTTTTTGGACTCTCTAACCCGCATGATTATGGCACGAAGCATGTCGATGACTCTGCTTATAGCTTTGGTGCAAACTCCAAACCGTCGGACTGCGACAGCTCCCCAAGCTCACGCCCAGATTCGCGTGAAGGTGACCCACCCGCGTGAAGTGGACCCACACACCACGAAACTGAACGAACACGCTGGGCTTCAAGAGCGCAGCCTGACATGTCAAATCTGCATGTAGCACGAGACTCGTCGCACTAAGTAGCGCATAGTGCATTGCACGCGAAAACTGCTACGGCTTTGTACTGTATCGTGACAACGTGTTTTAGCTGGGTTTTGCATTTCGCCAGACATCTGGCTCCCGGAATCCACATGTGCTTGTCGGTGCGAGACGACTTCCGGCTCACTGCCTCATGAGTTTTTGTATCCCCATGTGCACGCCCATGCGAGAAGACTTTACATACGGAGAGCGACTTAACCCGAGTACTCGTACAGTCTTCTCGTCGAGTTGTGGAAATGGCCGCCACCGCCCCCACCGCACCATCATAATCACAGTAAATTAAACTGGTGAGTTCGTTCGTTTGTCCCTACTGTAGGTGGTGGCTTGTGTAGTGTGCAAAACTGTTTGTTGGGTGCCGGAAGCAACCTTGGCGGCGATCCGCTCGTCGCAGGCGATGATGACCTTGTCCAGGCCCATCGCCTTGCAAAATGATCTCGTTCTGGGACCTAAGGTGAAGCCCCAAACCCAAAACCCTAAACGACAGACGGACAAATCCTTCAGCCAGCCTGTGTTCGATCCACACACTGCGAGTAACCCACCTGAGGAAAGAAACTCCTTTCGGCAGTGCACCTTCAGCTTGGAGATGGGCTCCACAGTGTTCTGCTTCGGATCGTCCAACCCGTCCTTTGATGGAGAAAGTACAGCAAGCCGTATGGGAAGACAAGAGAGCACATTTGCCTTCCACCTTAGAGTCACTGCCTCAGCTCCGAGCCCATCTAACCTCATAGGCCAGGTGGTTGCCGACCTGCCCAGCTCGTTTGCACAAAGCCTTCGTGTTGAAGCCTCGGGAAGAGAGGCACCTGTGAGTGCAAAGAGGAGCAAAGTCGCCCCAGAAAAAACCGCGTCAGTTGGACCGAACAGCTCACTGGCCACCTTCGTTCGGCTCACCAACTCCGCAACTTCGTTGCCGTACTTGCCATGCTGCTTTGCAAGCTCCTCTGAAGCTGCAGACATGGCGGTGCCGCTAGGTCTGATAGATTTTGATAGTGTCCAGACAAAACGATGTATACAGGTTGTTCAGGTAGTACGGTTCGGGCCCGCTGATGTACTAGGATTACACGAACTGTGCCAAAGAACGTTCTTCTGGACAAAGATTATCGAAGTAGAGGTGCGGCGCCGACCAAACATCTTTCAGGTTGATGGATGGCATGTCTGGCGGTTTCAGAGAGATCTGTGCACCTGCTGCACTATGCCAGCGCCGCCAGTCACCTATCCTGTACTTGCACGGATGCTGCACGCTGCGCCGTCGTCCGATGCGTTCGGGAGGATGGTTCCGAAGAGGGCAAGATACGTCAGAAGGGGGCACAAGCACGGGTTGCAAAGCAAAAGGCGGCCTCTGAGCAAACCACAACATAGAGAGGCCTATTCAATTGCCAATACTATTTTGGGGGTTCCTTCTTATAGTTATAGTGTACTATACCCCAAAACCCTATTCAAATTATTGAGGCCCTTATTTTAGTGCTGGCACGAGACCGAGTGCAGCTGCCTCACCCAAACCCTGTCTCTCGAAACCGTGCCATTGGCATCCTTCCGCCGCAGGGCATCTTCTTCATCTTCTGGCCTCGAGCGAAGAAGCAAGCAGCTTCGGCCACGATTGCCATCGACGTGTAGCAGTTTCTACATGAAAGCGCGAGAGATTTGGTAAGAGTTCGGCTCTATCAGCCTTTTCTGAAGATCGCCGTCGTAGCCATCCTGCTGCTTGGCTCAACTGTACGAGGCCGACGCCACTCGCGGGCGGATGCAACGGACACCGGCAGATACATGGAGGCAAAACGCCGTAAGGCATACTGCTCCTTGAAGCGCTCGGTGATGTATACAAACCTCCATCACTAGCAGATGGCTGCCACAACTAGAAGCTTCTGCGAAGGGTGGCACAGTGCATCGAGCAGCTGAGTCGATGCATTCAACTAGGGAGTCGGCGGCGAAGTGTCGAAGAAGGGTCCCAAGGCTTTGAGGTGATCCTGACGGATGTGCCCGCAGAACTTCTTACAATCAAGCCTCCAAGCTTTATGTTTGTGAGTTTGGCACATGAGCGACCCCCAACAAAGGATGTGTCCTGCTTCATGTAAGCGAGGCGGAGGTTGTGATGTCGCCAGACCTGCCACCACATATGACATGAACTGTGGGGAGCTCGTCTTAAGCGTAGCAGCGATTGCAGCTTCGTCACTGCCGGTCTTATCTCTCTCCTTTTGCTGTCAGTGTTCTCCGTAATTGCTGCCCGTCTTACTATTCCGATTCGTTGCGATTCGCACAGGGCCTCCCCGTGGCCGCCGTCCTTGTTGTCCGAGGGATGCAACCTAGTCAGGAGCAAAGCGGATGCGGTGAGTCGGTAGGGCGCATAGGGTTTATGCATTAGTGCGAATGTGCCGGGGACCAGGCTCGCTGCACAACAATGTCATTAGGGTCGATTTTCCGCAGCCGTTCCTGTTGCCCGAACAGTGCCAGTCCAGGGACCACAAAACAAACTCTCATTCCGACATGTGCCCACGAGAAGCCTGCAATACAAAAGACTCCGACACATATCGAGGTTGATCAGGCTAGACTTTACCTGCTACACAATTGGAAAGATCAGGTTGCAGCAGGGCTAAAGGACAATCCAGGCTGCCACGACAAGTACAACAAGATACTGCAATACTGCAGGTACAGACATCCACTCGGCGCGATATCAACCTGTGCAGGTTCATCTTCCCAGCGAACATATTAAGGCAAGCCGGTGTTTGCCCCTTTCAGGCTTGAGCTATACAACTGAATATCTGCATGTGCTTCTCAGCTTGGAAAAACCACACGTACATGAGTGGAAATCTTAAACCCAAAGAAGCATGCATTTGGGTCCTGCCGCAGATGGCCACGCGAGAGCTTAGACTCAGCTTGCCGGTGCAGTCTTGGAAGAGGTAATCCTGTGCCCGGAAGAAATTGAAATATGTTACCTGTGTGTGTGTGTGTATATATATATATATACATATTACTATACATGCATACATGTCTTCACTGTTTATATACGCATGAAGCCTGAAGGTTTATAAGTCCTACGTGAATGGAGCTGAACTTAGCTGCACACCCTCGGCCACCTCTTTTCACCGAAACCCCGTGTGCAAGATCTCCATGCCTTGTCCTTCGAAAACCGGAAGGACACGTGCCTCGGCTGCAGAACCACAACGCAAGTATGAACAACAATACCTACTTAGGTTCAGACTCAACTCATGTTCCTGTCAGCGTGAGCAGGGGGAGCAAGCAAGTCGCGAACTCCTTAGCTGCGGACCTGTCGCATACATGAATTGGTTGTGAGTTATCTGCAATTGAAATGTCATTTGACATGCAGAAGTGTGATTCGAAACTACCAGCTACTCCTGCCTACTGCCATGATCCATACCAGGATATCTAGCAATGCTAAGAGCACTGCTGGCATCAACAGTGCTTTGCCTCATGACATTTGCAAGCAACTTTGTTGGCGAGTTGGTTGTATTGTCCTTGTGACCCCTGGTTGCTTCATTTCATTCCTTCTTCTTCTTACGTCGCTGTCATGTTGTCGGCACCATCAGGACTGGCTCCTTAATCGTCAGCGGCGAAATAGCCTTTGTGAATAGCTATGATCAGTCATTGCCGTCCATTCCTGTCCACCACCTCCTCCTTCTCATCTTTGTGTTTGTGGCTCTGGGCTTGATTATTCTCCTCTTCTTTAGCAACTTCCCAAAAATCTCGAAACAGCCAAAGCCCTGCCCTTCGAAAGCCCCGGCATCTCATCCCTATCACATCCCACACTGCAACTCCGACCCTACAGGCACGCCCGACCTCTGAAGGCCTCCTATCGAAGAACCCCCCCAAGGCCCTGAAGAACGCAAAACCGTAATTGAGACCGCGGCTTAATCTCCAGGACGCTTTTCGAGCCGGTCCTGAGCCATTGCTTCCACTGTCTCTCACTTACCATTGTCTCATGAGTTGTAGAATTCATTTTGGGCCTCTTGATCCCCTAATGCCTCATCACAAAACCACAACCCATTTTTCTCGACCCCATGGCTCGGAATCAGTAGCCTAAACCCAAAACCCAAAGCCTCCAACCCAAAACCCAAAGCCTCCAACCCAAAAAGCCCCAAAACCCTAAACCCAAACCCCAAAACCCAAAGCCCCAAAACCCTAAACCCAGAACCTGCCCCGAATCAAGAAAAACCCGAACTCTGGGGTCTCGGGCTTCACGCCCTCCATCGACCCAGGGATCGGGAAGGTGAGCTTGGGTGGCCCAGCCACAGGAGCTGAGACCTAAAGAGGGGCTTTCAGGGGGGGATTTCTGGTTTTGGGTTTATGGTCTCTTAGGGTGTTTTAGGGTTTTTTAGGGTTATATAAGGGTTTAGGGTCAGGCTACAGGATCTCGCCGGGATAGCGAACTTGAAGTTGCAGCGTGTTGAAATGCCAAGGGTTGCTATGTCGAGGCTGTGAAAGATATTTAAGTTCTGAGGGCTTCACATGGCCAACCGTCAACTACAGTCAAACCCGAAGCCTACTGCGGTGATACGCCAACCGCTGCATGGGAAGAGAATAAATGGAAGAGTTCTAGGGCTGCGCTTCGCGCACCTGCCAGGATCGACATCAGCACTTTGATTCGGAGGTTCATCACGCACGCACGCTTCGCCGAAAGCTGTTGTCGGCTGTCGTGGTCACTGCTTTCTGTTGCTATCGTTTGTTTACAGCATTCAGCGATACACACGTACTTCATTGCTGATCTTGCATTTCGTGCGCGGTAAGTGTGAGATTTTGTTCCCTAAACCCTGAGCGCAAATTGCGTGCACTGAGGATACGGGGATGCCGCCGTGGCTGAGCCTCCAGCTTTGGGGACATCACCTGTCCGGTAGGGTTGAGGATCTGGAGCTTTGGGCTTTGCGGGTTATTTGGCTGAGCAGGACAAAGACGAATCAGGAGATGAGATGTCTCCAGGAAGTACAAAACTATCATATAAACTAGAAGATCCTGTAACATACTGCAATACGGACTAAAATATAAACTAGAATCGGCGCGATAGCATTCTACAACATAGAATATGCTACAGTATGACCTACTATGATATGAAACCTTCTGGAATTCGCAGGATTTCTCTCAGATGTCTGTGGCCGGCCATGGCTGGCCAACAGAAACACGTCATGTTGGAGTTTGCGAAAATAAGGGGTACCCTATTTTGGTACTTTATTTTGGGCTTAGGGTTTAGGGTTTACCATATGGTAGTTTCCGACAATAAGGGGTACCTTACTTTGGGGGTCCTTATGATAAGGATCCTACGATTTAGGGTAGTATATTAGGGTCCCGTATTTTCGGAAACCCCCATCTTGTGGAACTGCCAGAACCAGGTTTTCGGTCTTTAAGGTTTGGGGCGCCGTAACCATGAACATAAGGCTTTGGGGGTATACTACTCCTTCCGCAACCCTCAAAATAGATGACAACTTAGGCCTTGGGACTGGCGGGGCCAGCTGCAGGAGTACGCGCATCGAGAAGCTCGTGCCTCCTTCCTCCTCATCCTCGCCCTCCTTCTTCGTGTCGAAGCTCAAGTTACCAGAAAGCATGGAGTCGATCTGCTCCTGTAGGATCAAGCAGAGACAGCTGCTGCCAGCAGCTTCTTTAGAGCTACGTGGTGGCGATCACTGTAGCAAGCAGCAGGGCGGTCCCTGCTCAGACCCTTCTTCTGGGCGAAGATGTCGAAGTTGCCTCGCGGGTCCGACAACAGGGGTCACAACTCCGTGACCGAACACCAGAATCGTAACACTACTAATGACAATCATACTGAAAAACATAGTCAGCATCAAACTCACGATACTCAAACTGATCAGAATAGCAGTAACAACAATAACGACCACCATAACACTGGCCAGATCCTACTGGGGCAAATTTTCAATTAACACAAGATGCGCCAAGCACGTATGCAAGGAGGCATGCATGTTAACATGCATGAAACCATGTCTGTAAATGCAACTATATCACTGTCGTGAGCAAATACCTGGCTCTAGTTCGTCAGTCTGTGTGCCAGCCTATCCGTCTGTATGCATGCAGTCATATTTGCAGACATGTAAGCATGTGTACATGCAGCCATGCGTCTTTGGCTACGTCTGCTTGTAGGAGGCATGCGACATTTATATGGGTCTTCATGCACATGGGTAAACACTGGCAACGATGCATGTATGCATGCATGCTGCATGACTGCACGTATGAATTTGTGTATGCATGCATGCATGCATGTGCCTACCTTCAAGGCCAGATATTTGTCACATAGTCCGCATGAACTTCTTGATGCATGTTTACAGTGTCAGGGATCCGAGATGTGGAAATCTTGAAATGTGCGCTGTGTGAGTGAACAAGTCGTTGAAGCAATTTCCCTCAGTTTCTCTGTCCGGGTCTGTCTGTAGCTGCGTGTGCGCAGAGTGCATGCACGGCTGCGAATGCTCATACATACTTCCCGCCACAAGCAACCAGTATCTGCTGCTGGCCGTCTGGTCGTCCTGCCCTCTCTGGCGTTGCCTTCTGTGTACTCCAGCTTCTTGTCCACATATGCGACCACCTGCATAAAAAGGTTTACGACTGGATTCAAAACCTTGAGCTCTAGCATGACAGACTGAGGCCAGGACATGAGTGCAGATCTTGTTCAGGAACTTGGGTTCGTGAGAGATGACCTGGCTCACACCGAAGGTCGCTTGCGACAAGCTGAGGATGAGGCAAAACACTACACTGCTGACCGGCAAAAAATTCCCCTGGTGCGGCAATTTGGTTGAAGACATGCAAAGCAGACCATGACGGAAGATGATGTGATGGACAGGATGTAGTCCTGAGGGTTGGCAGCTCTCCCAAAACTGCGGCTCATGAGGTTCAAACGATCGAGTGGCCGCAGTGCTCTTTTCCTTATGGGTCATAGTATACTACGTAATTCGGCAGCTTATAACATCGTTGTTCGTATAGCTTTCTACATGTTACCCCAAGCTTCAAAGCCTCGTCCTATGGGTGCAATGCAATCGCGTCATTGCTGCGCTGCTCGGCCAAGGCAAAGGCGCTTAGCCACCGGACGGACTCCTCGTCCAGATGGTTCCTCGAAGTTCAGAAGTGACAGCGCAATCCAACCGGTGTTCTGGATGGTTGCAGCAGTAGAAGAAAGCGCAACGATGACAGAGTCTCGGTCACAGAACAAAACAGTCAAGCTGGGGTCCAGGTCTGTCTTCTCGCCACCAGTGAACATCCGCAGATCACTCAGGCACCGACGTGGGCTCATCCAGCAGAACCAGATCTGCGTGCTTCAGCATCGACACGGCCAGGGTCAAGCGCATCCTCCAAAGTTGATGTTTCAGCAACTAGTTCGGTCAGCACTAGTTTCAGCGACTCGAGACGAGCCTCCATCCTGTCGACAGCTCCGAAACCGGATCGTTTAGCTTGGCCTCATCGAAGCCAACCTGCAAAAGTGAAACTGGAACACTGCCTTTTGCCGGCTGCAAACTTGCCCCCATGAAAAGCCTCACCTTCAGCAGAGTGTCTCTTCCTGCATCGTTTACGCCAATATCCTGCCAGGACAGGCAACCCACACTATAAACTATACTCCTATGAAACCCCAGGTACCTGTCACCAAGGCAGACCAACGAACAACATCCCACGGTACATGGTGATGAGTCATCCTTGGCCATCTTGATGCAGTACTCCAGCGCCTGGTTCGCTGGCTCAAAACAAGGTAGGTGCCCGCCAGAAATCACCAGATCAAACATCCTTTGACATATGTACCATGTAAACAGTATGTAGCATCTATAACCAAATCATCGGTATTCTGTGCTGCGCTGTGTAATGTCTACGAGGTACTAAGCATTCAAAATCATCCAGGGCCCTGGCTGTCAAGTAGCTCTTGCTCATTTCCCCCAGCTTCGAGTCGTCCACGTGGACGCACTTCAAGTCCTCGCTTGTCGGAATGGAAGGGGGCCCGGGCTCTCGGACAAACGGCGAAGCGCCGAGCTGTTGTGACAAATCACTTCTTGCAGTTTTTGAACTACTCTACCATGCCTGGATCAGCTGTTGAAGGCTAAAGGCCCTTAGGGACTTAGGGATTAATGAAGGGAGCAAGAAGCAGAAGAGACCCGAAAGCGCTGGCGCTCTTCTCTGAATATTGACAAGGGCAGCGCAAGATGACACGCCCGCTGCCCAAAACAAAAAAGGCTTTCATGGCCGGTCCGACGGCATGCCCACGATGCGATGTGCGGCGATTTCTTTCATGAGGGTGGTCTTGCCGGCCCCGTTGTGACCTGAAGCATCACAACCACGGGCTTCTTCGATGCAGAGCGGACTGACGTCCATGTAAACTTTAGCGAATATGCAGTGCACGCGGCAGTGTAGCTAAATCATGGTTGGCGGATGCCTTCCTGGTTCATTGAAACTGGGATTAGCAGATAGATCCTGTCGCTGCCAGCCAAAAGAGCATGCAATCAGTGCTCCTGATACCCGGGCCTACCACACCATACCGGCAATTCTTCCGCATCTCCAGCGTGGTGTCCTGCGCAAGACATAACACAAGCTGCAGCACAAAAGTCCCGAAACATCGAGAGGCTGCCAAGATCTGCAAACGAAATGCCGCCACACCCTCCTACATCTGCAGCCCAGTCCTTGAGCAACAAATGCCCCGCACCATACATCAGGAGCAGGTTCTCTACACGAAGCCTGATAGCACGAGTGTGGGCGAAATGAAGCCCGGTTGAATCTTGAGGGCGAGCAGCAGGTTGTCTGAGTTCCACACAGCATTTCATCATCATCGTCGCCTCCATCAGCGTGGGCATCGAACGCGTCCTGCTTGCCGCAGTTCGCAGCAGTCCACAATGACAAGATGTCTCGGCGACTGTCCACAGCAAACTCAGAACTGAACATTATCTATCTCATGAAGTGCCTCTGCCTGAACCTCGGAGTTCTGGACCGCCAAACTATCTGTATGCGATCAGCGTCACAAATACCCCTGGCATTAGGCTGCTAAGACTGTTGCTCACACTGGTAGCTCACAGCTGCGTGCGGTTGTTCGAGCTGCGAGGCTTCAGGCTGAACACACCTTCTGGCCCACGACTTGCAAGCAGAACAGCCGTCGTACGATGAGTTGCTGAAAAAACAACAATGGCTAATTCCCAAAGAGCACAGCACGCGACAGGTAGTGGCATTCCACGCAAAGGAAAGGCCGCTACCGAAAGAAACCAGTATCAAAAAGACCGATCGCAAAGCAAGCGCCGATGCCAGCGTCCAAAATTCCGAAGAAAGGCAAAAGGAAAACCGCAACGGTCAAGAACCAGAAGAGAGTGACTTCCCTAGCAATGGGCCTAAAATCCTCTGCACACCGAAATCCCAAACCCCTACAACCCCAAGTTCCCCCAAACCCTGAAACCGGTATAGAAACACAACACCCTCAAAACCCTAAATCCTGAAACCGTGTCGAAACACAACACCCTCAATCCGCAAGACCGGGACCGACGAAAGCCCTCTGCAGGGTCCCCCATGGCCGCGCGCACGACGGCTTCGCAGATGCCCGGGACATCATCGGCGTTTGGGACCTCACCGACCTGGTAAGCTGTCGATGATGAGCCTTAACATGGTCATGTTTTGAAATGGCATTGTCATTCACTATTTATGTTATCATTGTTTGGGGTTTAGGGCTTAGGATACAGACCCGACCCGAATCCTACGGGAACTACAGGGAGAGGAAGTAAAGCAACCACGGAGATCGAAACTGCATTCACACATTGCCAGAGGGTAGATGTAGCTGGTATTACCTGGATCCCACAAGTTGTTCAGGAAGACTCTATGAGTACATCGGGCGACGCCTGCGAGTACTGTGCTAAGGCCCGCTGCAGATCTCAGTATCGCATGATGTCAGCAGTATGATGACAAGAAGCAGGTCCGTGAGTAGAATCACAGTTGCTATCGTGAGATACCGCTCTACAACTTAAGTATTCGCATACAGCCTGCTTCTGGTGCTGCACCCGACATGCCAGCTCGTGATCAAACCGCAGACATGTGTTTTCAATCGTGTGGATCCGGCCTCCTTGCAGAGTGTCAGGGCTGTGGTCACATCTTCGGCCAAAGTGGCAACTTGCTTCCTGAAGCATTGGGTGGCCACTTGGCCGCTTCAGGTTTGGGGTGGAGTTCCTCGGGGCTGAGGGCATTGTGGAAACTGTGTTGAAAACGATGCTTCTACATACCGATATATAACTATACATGTTTACAGATATATATATATATATATATATATATACATGTGTATATATATATATATACACATGTGTGTATATATATATATATGTACACATGTGCATATGTATATATGCATCAACCATGCCTTGAGTTCCTTCCATTAATCCCTCTTACACTTGGCAGGGCAATGGCCACGGTACCGGCCCAAGCGCGCCTGCCGTGGAAGTGCTTGTTCTTCTGCCCCTCGACGACGATAGACCTTACGTCATGACTCACATCCGGGGCACAATGCGACATGGCAATGATTGTTGTTGCTTACGCCGGCGTTATCATTCGGGACTTTTGCAAACTGTAACGCTGTCGACATTCACGATCACTCTATGAAAAGACTGTGCACATGCCGATCGTCTGACTTCATTCACGCAGCAACCAATGTCTGTCCCTCGGCAACTTGGCTCGGAACATCCACCTACCAAACCTACCATAGCAATAATTACTATTTTTAATAACAACAATAACCACAATCATCATAGTCGTAGTCATCATAGTACTATTATCACTTAACAATAACAAGAATGATAATGACAATAGTATGGTGATGTGACAGTATACACCGTAAATAAGTCAGTGCGGTTTGGCTGTTTCTGAGTGCCGGACGCTCCGATGGCACCCAGATGCTCCCGCACGCATGGCACCAGTTTGGACAGGTGCGTGTTGCTCGTCATCTCCTGTTCAGTTGAAGGGCATGCTAGCGTGCAGAGGTCAGGGGTGAGCATGAAGACCACGAGGGTGATGTCTGCTATCTTACGGACTGCCACGAATGGTGATATCGAGCTGGGATGAGCACTTGAGTTTGGAGCTCGATCTTCACAGGCTTTCGTTTAAGGGACGTTCATACACATGCCCAGACAGACTCACAGTCGTGCATGCAGGATCTCATGCGGAGAGGGAGCGAGGGAGGGACAGAGAGCGAGAGAGAGATAGACTTCGAGCAACAGCACAGACACTAAGAAACAGACACACCACACAGCTCAACTGAGAGTCCGGGAGCTGGTGTTTTTTAGTCGTGTACATCTGCGTCGAAACATGCAAATTCCCCCAGACGGAACAAGGACGCCAACATCGCCCGAAACCTGTGCTCCTAAAACCCAGCCTAAAGCACCAAGTCCTAAAAGCTAAACAAGCCAAAACGTACCCCTAGCTTTCGGGACTTCCATACGTCGGCCCTTCTGGCCTCGCGAGCTTTGGCGGCGAGCTGCGAGGCATCAACTTTACCACCTGACTGGGAGTCCTCCGCGGGATTGGGTTCAGGCTGATAAGGATTACTTCGAAGGGTCCAGGATAAGGCTGCAGGATTTAGGGTCTTCCTTCGTATTCTCCGCCGACCACCTCCCCGGTAGGTACAGAAAAGAGGTCGCACAAAAACAAGTCGTGGCTTCGGATGGCGTTTATGGCGGCTTTACAGGGCAATCGAAGCGTCTGACTGACTTCTGAATCTACCCCAAACGTAAACCCTAAAGGTAGCCCGGGCCTCAGTTATGTTTCAAAAGCAATAACGTACCCGAGAACCCTATTCTAATCATTGAACCCTATTGACCCAAGAAAACAGTCGAGGGAGCCTGCGAGGAGACCTCGGGTTCCTTTCCGCTGATGACCAGAGCTGGCAAGCTCTCTTCCGGCCTTTAGGGTTTATTAAGGTTTAGGGTTTAGGGTCCTTTTCTGGTGCCCGGAAGGGGCTCAACGACGGGATTTGGGGTTTGGGGATTCGGGTATGGGGTTTAGGGTTTCAGAAAGTAAGGGCCGTTAAAAGAACAGTAGCAGTAGTAGTAGTAGTAGTAGTAGTAGTAGTAGTAATCTTCAACGAAAGACTCTTGAACAAGTGTGCCTGAGTTCAACTACGCTCAGACTTCACCGGAGAGGCTTAGGCTGAGGCCTTGAGATTCCATCAGGAGTCAGCAGTGGTGGTGGTGGTGGTGGTGGCGGTGGTGGTGGTGGTGCATGATGATGATGATGATGATGATGATGATGATGATAATGATGACTCGCTTGGTTGCGATGACGACGAGTGTTCATGCATGCGTTTACGACTGCATTTACTACTGGCAAGCAGGCAGGCAAGCAAGGGAGCAAAGCAAAAGCCCACGGTCGATCGAACCACAGGAATGCAAGCCGGTTTATTTGCAAGAGCAACTTTGAAACACAACTAGCAACAGCGATCATAAGCCTATGGCCGGCAGAAACAAATCGGTGAAAACAGTGCTCACAGTTGAAAAGTTCAAATAAACATCGGACAGCCATCGTCAAAAAATCCTATCTTTCTTTTAGCCGAGCGCTCCGAGAATGAGGGACAGGACGTTGCATTGAACGGTCTTGACTTACGAAGACTGGTCCGAAACGTTGTCTTCGAACGATTTGTGTGTGCTATGTTTGCTGCCATCCTGTTCTTGCAACTGCTACTCATGCAGACTCGCAGTACTAGCATGCATCCCGGCACTCCTCAATTCCCTGATTATTGAAGCAAGCCGTAACATAGGGGCCTGAACAATGAGAATAGGGTTTTGGGGTGAATTGTTAGTAGAATCATAACAAGGAACCCTCAAGAACGGTATTGGTAATTGCTCATGTCTTCGTAAGGATGAAGCCAGCTTACGGTGATTGCATGCATGCATGCATGCATACATACTTAACTATACATCTACATACATATATATATATATATACATGTGTGCGTCTATTGGCCTGTGTGAACCTATACCTAAAATCACAAGGGGCTCTAGCAGCGAACATGCTGCTGCCTTCCGAGGCTCGAACGCCCTCTCTGCACTCGGCGGAAACTGGAACTTTGGCGCCTGCCACGCCGAAAAAACAGAAGCCCTTTCGGTTTTTCTATACTCTACAAATGCGGTAAACTTCATAAATGCTCTAAACCCTATACTAGAGCCTGACGGCCAAAGCTCAAGAACCCTACACCCTTGTAGTCTTTACAGCAGAAGCCAGGAACTAGGAACATCATTATCCTCATGCCTGTAAAGTAGAGTATAGGGATTCCCAGCCCTAATCATCCTAAATCCATGTTCCAACTGCCAACTTTCTTGGATTCACTATAACGGAAAACACTCTATAGCCAATCCCTGACCCTAAACCCTTTAAGACTGTATAAACCCCGTTTCACTTCACACCCTAGACCCCTTCTCCATGGATTCGGTATCTGAATCTGCGCGCCTCGGGGACAGCTTCCTCTATCGCCTCCAGCTCTCCAGCTTTCACGAGCTGGTCAAGGACCTTCCCAGGAAAGAGTACCATGGGGACATAATAATGGGGAGAGCTTTTTTTTGACCCCCCCCCTCTTTTTTCTGACCCTTTTGTCTTCTAGTTAACCCCCCCTCTCTTTTTTGACCCCCTG
>CAJNDV010016169.1:58008-69083 GCA_905221635.1 Symbiodinium sp. CCMP2456 | reverse complement strand
GCGTGTGCAAGTGCAAGTACGACTACGACTACGACTACTGCTACGACTACGACTACGACTACGACGACGACTACTGCTGCTGCTGATGCTACTCCTACTCCCGCTTCCGGGGACTCCCACTGGCAGTGAAGGAGGATGACGAACCTGACGATACGGGTTTGTATATAAATAATGATATCATCAAGGAGATGGAGAATGGAAAGGTTCAGCATCAATGAATCATTTCATGAGGTCCGCGATTCTCGATCCGATGCCGGAATGAGCTATCATCTTCGGTGATCTGTCCGACGTGGCTGCTGGCTGGTTGTTGGCAGGGTTGTTGACAGACTTTGGCATCGGAGGGTTTTCAGTTTGCTTTAGCGGACTTAAGAATGGTTGGTAGCATGCCGTGACAATTGAGAAATCCCAAGTCCCGAACGTCAGCACATCTCGAGTGCCGAGAAACTATAGCGCTGTAGCGGTAGCTGTAGGCCAAGCGTTGGTAATAACCAAGACTAGATCCAGCTTCCATGATTTTGTGCTACCAAACACAATGCTATCTATGGTTCTCTAGACCTCAGAGAGGTCAGCCAAAGCAGCTGGTGCCACCACGACTACTCTCTCTCATGCTTTTCGTGTCACGTTTCTATCCTTGTGACCACCGTGCTTCTACTCTAACCCAACTGTCTGTGTTTCATCATCTTCTTCCGCAGCTGACAATCACGGCGATATTTGCCGTAATCACCGCTCGTAGTGCCCCGCCAGCATGAGCAGCGCAATATCCTCCCCACATTTCCTCCACGTGCTCGGGGCCTTTCGCGTCCCTCGGAAGCCAGGCCTGGCCCTGGCGCCTTCGGTGGGTTGTACACGCAGTTCGGCTACTGAGCTCAGGCGGGATCTGCACATGAGCAGCCACAGTCACTTCTACCAAGCCCGATCATGCCGCTACTACGAAAAACGGCCACGACGACTACTGCTATTCCTGCTCAGCGCGCAGTGATACCGTAGCTACTGGTTACCATCGTCCACCATCATCGCCATCACCATGATCGCCCCGACCGCCATGCACCACCGCCACCAGCCACCACCACCGCCGCCGCCACCACTGCCGCCACCAACACCAACACCACCCCCACCAGCAGCACCATTAGTACCATCGGCATCAGCAGCATGAGCACCGGAACAGCACCGGATCAGCACCATCAGCACCACCGTCACCACCATCACCACCATGCCCACCATCACCACCATCACCACCATCACCACCATCACCACCATCACCACCATCACCACCATCACCACCATCGCCACCATCGCCACCATCACCACCATCGCCACCGTCATGACCATTACTACCATCACCACCAGCATCTCCAGCATCACCAGCAACCAGCAACAGCAGCATCATCTTATCACAAACGTTAACACAATCGCTACCATCACTGCCGTCGCCGTGGCTCCACCGCCAGCACCACGAGCACCACGACCCACTTGATCACAGCACCAACTGTTGCAATCCATGGGCTATGTGGTTCGAGGTTGCCGCTCGAGGATTCAGAGCCCTGAAGCTGTCGGCTGACATCGTTTGCTTGCTTCCTCTTTTTCGCTCTGACTCGTCTGCTGCTTGAAAACGACACAAGGAAGCAAGATGAAGCATGTCCACAAAGGGTCAGAGCTGGACTGTAAGTGTGATGGAAGAGCTGCTGCTCTGTGAGCTAAGCTGCATGGGTGCATGTGCGGTTCATGTGTGTTCACGCAGCCTGCTGTAGCCCGCTTGCCCGAAGCATGCTCAACTGCCTCAGACTAGAAGGTGAAGTTGGAGCCTTTGCAGAGGCTGCACGGGTCATGTGGGGCTGGCGGGTTGCAGCCAAAGAGGTGGCTGCGGCAGAGGTCAAGACTTTGTAGGACACTAATTCGTCCTCTTGTGGACCCATTCTCGATCAGGTGAGCAATGGGATGCACAAGTGGACTCTGCATGCCCGTGCGCGCAAGCAGTCTTAGCCATGAGTTTGGAATTGCGATCGTGGCATCCGTTCGTCTGTTCCCGTGCCTCTGACTGCTTCCGCGCCGGTACATCCAGATGCAGGGCGGCTAAAGGCCATGTTGTATTTGGATTTTCCAGGAGCATGCCACCCTGAAACTGAGATCCTCTCCACCAGAAGGTATCAGCCGAGCCTAAAGTCACAACAGCTCTCGCACCAATCGGCGTGCTTCTGCTGTGCTGCATCTTGCAGTATGTCAAATGTCCATGAACCAAAAAATTACTGCCAGTATGTTCCTGCATCTGTGGGCCGTGCTCACATGCCGGAGCAGAAACTTATCTGGCAAAGGCTTTCATGCGCTGAAAGCACAGTGCATGGCCTTGGCATCCAGGCGCGAAAGAATGAAAAAAGATGCACCTCGCAGAAGATTCAAGGAGCCTTTGCCTTTCTTCTCTGTGAAGCTGTAGCTGCGTAGCTCGCCTTTCGTTCGCAGCTGTTTTGGCTTCCAGCACGATTTGCACTGCCGCCGGCCGTTGTAGGCTCAGATCTTTTGGGAATTCTGGAGCCTCCTTTGAAGCCTCTCCGCCTCCGCCTAGGTGGCCTTGGCAAGGATGGAGCAGGCCCCGGCGCATCCCGAGGAGGCCCGGCTCGACGAGCTTAAAGGGAGGGCTTCCCACTTTTCACAAGATTTCGTTCGTAGGCTGCAGAGTCTCCATCCCCTTGTCCACCGGCAGGATGACTTCTCTCAGTTCCTGTCGCAGGCCTGCAGGGGAGCAGACAACAGGGCGGGGGTTGGAAGCTTCAGGGTGCACTACATGCTTCAACAGGGAGGATCACTGCTGGTTGTGGATTCGGACTGCCCTCTGACCCAGTTGGAAGGCTTCTTTTGTGCGATGTCGTTGTAGCAGCACTGTCGCAGCAGACAAACGTTAGTCGTAGCCACAGCAGCCACAAGGAGTCGGATAACACATGCGAGCTTCGAAGGAGAACGCCGCGCCTGCTGCGCAGCCGGAGGCATCGAGAACATCCCAAACGAAAAGCGCCAACAGCCTGCGGGCTCCTCTTGTTGGAATAATGCACGGTGTATTGTGCGGTGTTCTTCCTGTTTTTCGAGGAGCTGCTCTCGTTATGAGGCTTCGTCTTCCACTTGAGATTGATCTCCGTTGTAGTGGATGAGCACTGGTACTGGTCAACAGAAGCCCTTGCTCGCCCTACACCGAAATCGACAAAGAGAAAACTCTGGTGTGGTTGCGGAGTCTGTTAGGGCGCTATACGCATGTATCGTGTGCTTGAAAGGCAACCATCACGTTTAACCACATTTTCCTTTGCCTTTGTGGCTGCATGTCACTGTACCCAGAAGCTGCCTACAGTACCTCGGGCTCATCAGCAATCCCTTTTATCTGTTGCTGCAAAACTTCGCAGTTGTGCAGTCATCCTCTGTGAGGATGATAATGCGGTGGCACTTATCTTACATCCCGACACTCTGAAACATGAAGTTTCGACCTTGCAGGTGACTGCCGAGGCTCTTCTTCGAGTCGTGGCCGAGTCCTCCCAACGCAGCTCTGAAGTTGTGAGTAACTGTGAGGGGTTTACCGATTTCGATGCTTTCTCTGTTTTCCGATACTTCGCGTAGTGATAGGCTTCTTCTCGCATGCTTCCGATGTCGGCGGTGTCTTGCCAAGGCGCTTAGAACAGCAGTGCTTACACTTACAATGGCCTCCTGAAGGTGGACAGGGGCACGGGCAGGGGCAGAAGCAGTAGCAGCAGGGTGGCAGCAGGAGGAGTAGTTGCAGTCGTAGTGGTAGTGGTAGTTGTCGTGGTCGCGGTCGGGGTCGTGGTCGTGGGTCGTGGTGGTTGTGGTGGTGGTACTGGTAGTAGCAGGCGGAGTAGGAGGAGGAGGAGCAGCAGCAGCAGTAGTAGTAGCAGGAGCAGGAGCGGCAGAAGCAGCAGCAGCCGCGGCAGCAGCAGCAGCAGCAGCAGCAGCAGCAGCAGCAGCAGCAGCAGCAGCAGCAATCTTCAGAGTAGTAAGACGAAAGATATTAAGAACCAGTTGCACTAGGAGGAGGAGGAAGAGCAGTAGCAGCAGGTGCAGCCACAGCCCGGCATACATATGCTGGCAGTTAACATTCCATGCAGGGCTAGCAGCGGCAGGCAAAAGCTCATCTGAGTCTGTAGCTCCTTTACTACGGCCCGCAACATCTTCCGTCTGTTACCATCACAAGCCTTTTTCCGTTTCCTCCACCTGAGTCTCCTATGTCAAGCATTTGCATGTGTCTTCTAGTTGTTCGGCAATGTAGTCATTATGGAATTATGAGTTCGTACCGTCATGATGCCGGCTGCAATATTCACCGTTGGTGTGGCTAGAGTGTTCGCTTCTCAAGCTATTGTTGGTGCCGGTTTTTTTCATTGTAGCTGTTACCTTGGTTGTAGCCGGAAGCCGGAAGCAACAATCCGTCCTTTCACTACAAGGTTGACAGTGCTAAAGACAAGAATGGCATGGAGAAGCCGTGCTGTTGTGTGCGTGTGATGCGCAAGTCCAAGGCCAGGAGCAGCTCCTGGGAAAGGTTTGCAGTTTGCTCGTGAGCCTAGATGAGAAGCTCGGGCGGATCGCCTCTTCCCAGGAGCAACATGTGACACACCGTGCTTATGCATGACTCAGGAGGGCATTTCGGTCGTACAGCTTCCAAAACACCATAGCTTCGGGTGTCTAACATCACCACAATCAGCATCAATCTGAAGAGTCTTGCCGAGTATGATCAGCATGAGGTTGGTTAACCCGATCTGCCTGGGGTGCTCCTTCATGATCTGTCCGAGAAACAGCTGGGTCGATGCAACCACTGTGCAAGCGCTTTTTGACTCCCTTGTCAAGGACAGTTTCGGGCCCGCAGTTGCTATCAGAACGGTAGGCTTCTCGGTTGTTGAGGCAACTCTGTGCCCAAAACTCATCCAGGAGAGGCTGGAAGACAGCTTGCACCGCGCTGCGGATGCACCTGCAGGGGCAGCATGGCTCCAATTAAATCACTGAGAGCGCAGTGCGTCACTCATGCAGACATGCATCTTCTGAAGCCGACGAGATTCGATTACGTTATCTTTGATGATGGTTATGACTAGCCACCAGTTTCCTCACAGTTTAGTTTGTTAGTTTACCCATGCACGCGCTAGGCAATGCTTCGGGCGGCACGCTGGGGGTTTGGGCAGGTTCGGGGGTCTTGAATTTACCTGGCAACTTTTCGTTCTGCGTTCAGCGACAGTTACCGCTTAAGTGCTCTGGGTCTGGATTTCGGTTCAGAGAAGAAAGGGGGCGGGTCGTACGGGCTCATCCAGTTGTGTTTCATGCTTTTGTTCGATCTCAAACCACTTTACTGCTATGGATTATGCAGCTGCGCTTACTGCGAGTACTGCTGCTGCTGCTGCTGCTGCTGCTGCTGCTGCTGCTGCTGCTCTTGCTACTGGTACTATCACCACTGGCACCATATACCATAGATTTTGCGTTGATTGTGACTGTTGTAATGGTTTTGGCATCTGCATGCATGCATGCATGGTTGTATTTTCCTGTACCAGTCATTGTGATTAGAATGCAGCCCGGTCATCAGAATTGCTTGCTTGTTTTGCTTGTGCAGTCCAGTACTGAAGGCCTGCAGGTTCGGTTAATATATCAAATATCGACACATCCACGGGATCGGCTTCATTTGCAAGTCCTTCGTCGATCTTTGCTCTTCCTCTTGAGGCGGCGCGTGCTCCTGTGTCCGGGCAAGTGCAGCAGCGTGCCAACCTCAGCTCTGCAGTCAAAAGGTCCCTAAGCACCGTGAGCCCTCTCTGATGGTCTCAGACCGCGAGGTGGAGCCTTGGTAGCGCCTCCGGGCAAGCCGGGCTATTCTGCCGCAGGCTCCGTACGTGGGCTCTTTCAGGAGATCCTGTCAGAACTGGAGTGCTCAAACGGTTCATTCAAGTTCATTCACCAGAATCGTGCCTACAGATCTTCAGCAGATGAGAGAGCATCGATGTTTTGCATCCCGACTGTCAGGTGCCCAGCAAGGTCCTTCCCCGGAGGCTCCGGGCGAGGTTTAGGGCGAAGCGACCCGGGAGGATGTCTCGTGTACTCGAGGAGCAGCGTCTGCAGCAAGAGCGCCTCGCAGCCGCCGGGGTCCCGTCCGTCTGTACTTCGGGAAAGCGAACGCGAAGTTTCTTTTGTGGTCCCATGGCAATGACTTCTCTGCTTCGTTTTAAGGAGCGCTTGAGGATGGAGGAGGAGAACCGCCGGCGTGCAGAGGCGTCTCGGTGACAGGGGGCCCGCCTGGGAACTCAGGGACTCCTCCCTGGAAGCCGAGGAGATGAACCGGCGAAGGGAGGAAGAAGAGCGCCGTAAGCGTGAGGCTTGGGACCCTGGGTGGTGGGGTTGTACAGCAAAGGCCCAGACAGCCGCCATGTTACGAATGGCAGAGCAGAGGATCCGCATGTCACGTTCCACAACTCCTCATGGGGACGTAATTCTTTCAGGCTCGCATTATCTTTCGTGGCTTTACTGGATATGCGATGCAGTTTTCGATTGTATCGGAGGCCTCATGCGTTCGGGCTTTTGGGGATCATGGATTGCAAAGTATTGGTTCGATGTATGGGTACCAATGGGGCTCAGGGCTGTGCGCCGGCGCCAAGCTGCTGAGCTTTCACTCGACTTCCTTTCCTTTCGAGCTGAGAAATGCGTCCTTTTTCAAAACCCGGCGGACTCCTCACGCTCTGCTTTCGTACGACTGAAGGTTTCGACTCGGAAGTCTGTGTCGTAGACATCGTCGTAGAGAGAAGGCCAGTTCTGAAGAGAGGCTGTGCAGCAGTCGGAGTAGCAGCCGGCCATATCGTCACAGTCGTAGCAGTCGTTGTTGGCAGGAGTGCTAGTGAAGGCGTCCTACGAGTGTCGTGGTAGAAGTCGGGAGTTCAGCTTTTTGAAGTCAGCAGCTCTGACATCTGAACAGCAGCAACATCCGAGCAGGAGGGGTAGTCGTCTCCTTGTGCGTCATCCTGCAGGAGGAGGAGCGGCGCAGACAGGAGGAGGAACGTCGTCGCGAGGAGGACTCCGGGCCCGTGGGACATCAGAGCTGTGCCGCTTTGCCAAAGCCTCCCAGCTCTGAACTTTCCGAGCTTCGCTTGAGACTTCTTTTGATGAGGAGCGGCTGCGGAAGGAGGAGCTCGGCAAGAAGACCAGTGGGCTCATGTCGCGATACTCAGTGCCCGATCGGGGACGGGATTGTGGTTTGCTCAGACACTGGCGAAAACCACTCTGGACACAACTAAACTCCTAGACCGCAACACAGCAAGCCCTCTAATGTGTGGGCTCCTTATTCTAGTTTGTGTTCAATGTGCCCCGAAACCCTTTTGTGATTACTAAGGCCGCTATATTGAACAGAAAATTGCTCCTTAAAGCCTTTAAGGAGACCGGGAGCGCAACCCTCAACCCAGATCCTGAACCCTGAGACCCCGAATTCAATGGTTTAGGGTTTAGGGTGCCGCTTGCAGCATGTCGATTACGGTGGAAGTTTCACTGCTCAGTGGCAAAACTGATACTGTGCAAGCAGGCTTTGATGAAACCTGCGAGACGTTGACACAGCACAGATCGCACTCGGAGTCGGCACAGCGCGGCTGCTGGACTCCTCTGGAGTCGTTCTGGACGGATACGCCGAGATCAGAAATTCCCGGATTCAGCATGGTGACTCACTGAGCCTGCATGTCAAAACAGTTCAAATTCTGTGCGCTGATGCTGCTTGTGCTGCCATTCTGGGCGATAGATCCGTTGTGACCTGGGGTCATTGTGGATGGGTGGCGACAGCAGTGCTGCGCAGGAACAGCTGAGGAATGTGTGCCTTTGCTGCCATTCTTGGCGATGGATCTGTCGTGGCCTGGGGCCGTACTGACTGTGGCGGTGGCAACTAAATCAGGATGAGCTGAGGAATGTGCAGCGTATCCAAGCCTCTGACGATGCTTTTGCTGCCATTCTTGGCGATGGATCCGTTGTGAGCTTGGGTGATGTTGATGATGGTGGCGAAATCGATGATGATGTGCAGGACGACCTGAAAAGCGTCCAGCACATCCAAGCAGCTGCACGGGCTTTTGCCGCGATTCTTGGTGATGCATCGGTGGTGTGCTGCTGGCGAGGGTGGCGACTGTACCGCTGCGCAGGATCAGCTCAAAGCTATGCAGTAATAGGTCTGCATCTGATTGAAGTTGAGCTTCTGCAGCATGTCCCTCCAAGTGCAGGAAGGCGGCCCGACGTTCCTCTGGAGCGTTTAAGGTTTAAGGTTAAAGCTGCAGTGTGCAGGGTTCGTTGTCGAAGCTCCTCAAAGCGGGCTAGGGAAGCGAACTCGATCGGGTATTCTTTCAAGTGGGTTTGTCACAGATAATTAATGCCTTAAGGCCTTAAGGTTTATTTTGTAAACTGCCGAGGTCGGGACTCCTCTCCAGCGACTCCGGTGGGGGTGGCGGGGGCTTGCCCGGAGCCCAGACAGACTCGAAGATTTTGAAGCGGAGAAGCTCTGCAATCTGTACAACACCCTAGATACCGCAGCCTCAGCAGTTGAGGGTGCGCAGTCAGTGCTCGAAGCAGGGCGGCTTGAGGATCGGAGTCCAGGTTTCGACTTCTTGAGGCTCCGATTTCCAGTTCCACGTCAGTCTCACGGACTAGACTTCCGTTTGTTGGTGTCAGGAATGGGGTCGTGTATGATGCAGGTTTGGCGACGAAGCGCCCAAGAGAAGCAGCAAAGGTGGCTTGGCCGAAGGAAGGAAATTCAATCCGCTTGACATGGGGCAGCTCGCCTTCACAAACCAACACACCGAGGTGGACTCTTCGACGACTAAGCATGCTGCCTGTCAGCATTTTCTTTGCTTTAGGCTTCACCATCCCAAGATCCGTCACCGTCGCTTGTCATACCCTGTTTGGTGTTTTGATGTGTTTTGCTGATGTCCGTTGATCAGAAGATGAGGGCCCACCGCATGTTGCAGACTTGATGAGAATGAAGTCTGGAATGTCATCTTGGCAGCGCTTCTGTCATGCTAAACTCACTCTAGGCATGCCGACGTGAATTAGCTTGTTTTCGGAACGTTGGAGGGCTGCGTCGCCAGGTGCCCGCAGCTTGCAAGCTTCGCTTCTTGAGAAGCCTTGCTGATGCCAACTACCCCTCGAGCCTGAGGGCCCAAATCCGACTTTCAGTAAGCTCAAAGCTTTGAGGTAGTGTTTTCGGGGTGGTGGAGGGTTTGGGTCTTCACGTCCCGGTGCCTGGTCGCAAGGGGCTGCCAGCACTCATTGCTGTGTGTGTCGTGCCCAGACCAGTTCAGCACGTCCTTAGCTTCGTGGCAGCTTTGATCGTGAGGGTTTCGGCTGCAGGGCCTCTCTTGAGGACCAGATGTCAGAAACGCGCTGCGAAAAGACGGGGCACCGTCGTTTCGAGGCCAATTAGCGCACAGCTCGCATCTCAAATCAGCAAGAACGGCTCTCTCTGTCTCGTTTTGCTCAAGCACTGTGAAGTGATCATGGTCAGGCACCCCCAACCCTCCCCTGCACCGAACAGAACGCCTTAACCCCTCCCTTCTCGCTGCCGGCCCGTTCTTCAGCACCATGGCACGGCCCAAGAAGCGCAAGGTCTCGCACCCGTTGGGACAGCAGAGTTCTCTGGGGAAGGGCGGGAACTTAGGGAGAGTCATGGAAGTAGCCGGCACTTTGCAGATTTGCGACTCACCCGTTGACTCCAGCCGCACCCCGCTGCATTTCTGCTCAGAGCGTCCTGTGATAAGTGCAGGCCGCAGACCTTCCGAAGTGGTGAGGGAAGGGCCCAATAACAGAAGCTAAGTAGAAGCTTTTTTCAACTGGGAGCCCTTCAAGAATACCGCAAGAAAGCTAGAGATCCAGCTTGAAGTCGGCACACGTTCCGGTCGTAATCTGCCCTGAAGGGCGTCGAGCCCTACCGGAGGCCCTACCGAACCCCAAGCACCAACAGCCCAGCTGTCCGCAGTTTTGCCGAAGTGAGCAATTCCAGAGAGTGCTTTGCTCCTGTGTGAAATGGCTGGCTCCTCCGAAAGGCACCCAAGGACTGCCGACGCTGTGTACGGGCCCATCCGAGAGCAGTTGCTGACAACAGAGACACTTCCCAAACATCATGAGTGCATCCCCAACATCCGTGCCAAGATCTGACATAGACATACGGTGCAACACCTTCGGCCCTCCAAATAATGATTGCCCTCAAGCGTTCCCCAATGGGGTCTTGGGGTCCTCGCCGTTCTGGACGCGCTGGAGACCAGTCCTGCACGCTTTAACCCGGGACCATGGCACTTCGGCGAAGCCTCGCCGAGCGCTACATGCCTCTACATGGAAGATCAGAGCAAGAAGCTGTTTAGCCATAGCACGATGTATGCTCCTTATCTTCTTGTTGGTTGTCTGGTCTCAGAATCCTTTTATCTGCAGTATCAGCATGTGCACAGTTCTCGAACAAGTCCGAGTCCCGCATCTGATTTCAATGTGTATGGTATGCAGGTTCAAGTGGTCAGACTTCCATCCTTTTTTGCTGTGCAGCGTACACTAACAAATTTATGTTCCAGGCGGCGCGTGTTGTTGTGTTGCGTGATGTGGTTGCCATGCTCGTAAGTCTTATTCGTCCAGTAGTTTCGAAGCTTGCAGCTTTTACTATTGTAGCCTTTTTCGTCATCTTAGCACTGCTGTCGCAACTGCGCAGTCTGAATCGCCCAGCCCTGCAACAGGAGCCACCCAGGACGAGACAGATGTCGGCAGGCTGGCATGCGGACTTCTTCACCGATTTGGGAGTGAGGATTCAGGGAGCAGGTCCGGGTGAGTTTCTGTGCGTGCGATCTTAACGGAACGCAAGCTGGTACAGGTACAGTGAAGCCCGTAACCACTACCCCACTGCCGCTACCACAGCCACAACCTCAACCACAAGACACAAGCAGCTAACCGATATTTTCGAACCCATTCGGCATGCGGAAGAAGCAGCAGTAGTAGCAGCAGCAGTTGCAGTAGAAGTAATAGCAGCAGCAGTAGCCGCACCAGCAGCAACAAGTACTAGTGCTAGTACAAGTAGTAGTGGCAGTAGTTGAAATAGTAGTAGTAGTAGTGGTAGT
>CAJNDV010016169.1:28213-50771 GCA_905221635.1 Symbiodinium sp. CCMP2456 | reverse complement strand
GGTCTAGGGTTAAGGGTCTAGGGTTTAGGGTTTAGGGTTTAGGGTTTAGGGCTTAAAGTGGGCTTCTAGGAGAGCTTTTATGGGGCTTTGGGAGATGTTCGAGGGCTTAGGCTTGGGTTCAGGAGGGTTTGGTGTGGGGGTTCTGTGTTTTAGCTGTTGGGGGGTCGAGGGTTTGGGGAATCTCATCCGTTTTTCAAGCACTAAACTTCTGTCTGGCACTCCCGGATGTCCCGCGAAGTAAGAGGAACACTGCGAGGCATCCCACAGACGTTTTGGTGGCCCAGGTGGTCGAGATTGCACGAACGCGGAACCTTTACAAATCGAACCTCTTCCGGCTGCAACTGGAGGCTGCGCAGCGTTCAGTCCGAAGTGCTTTCTGCCTCTGCATTTCTTGGGGGCTGCCTGGCCATGGCTTCTGGGGGTTTGGTCTCTGTGATCTGTAGGGTCTCTCTCTTCGAAGATTCGAAGATCCTGCGCAGGAGCTCATTAAGGAGATGACGCCCAAAAAGCCGCCGCCGGGGCTTGAGGCACGAGATCCACTCCGATCTCAGAGCGGCAAGTTCGCAGCTTCTGATGAGCGGTCCCTGAGCCTTTCGCGTGGAATTCGGTGCTCAGCGGCCCTTTCAGCCCAATGAAGCCCAGCTAGGTCTGTTGGGAGCCGCTTTGCAGGCGGCTCTTCATGCTCTGCGGCCGCTGCTTCTGGAGAAGCTCCGGGCCAGAGACATTCCAGCTCCTCGGCCCGTCCTCGGCCGGCTTGAGTCCTTGAGTCCTTGAGGGAGGGCATTCAGACATTCCGCTGGGCATGCGAATTGATGGAACTGCCGAGGCAGACTTTGCCCAAGAGTTCCCGGCGCTGCGCTTCATGCAGCGGGGCGGGGCGGCTCCCTCCGCGCTGCGTTTCACGGCGCCGAGGCGGAGCTTTCGAAACGGCTTCAACAGTTTCTCGCAGGATGTTGGGGTTCAGCGGTTTTGATGAGACTGAGATTTTTTCGGCAGCAGCAGCGACAGCGACAAGAGCAACTGCGACAGCTTGCTGCACCAGCCAAATTCTCGCAGCAAGCAGCCAGCACTACCATCATCGCCCGAGAGGCATCCGAAAAGCGGGACTGAGGTAGGCATGGAGATGAAGATGGAGACGTAGATTTGATTTAACATGGACATGATGATGATGATGATGATGATGATGATGACGATGATGATGATGATGACGATAATGACCGTGGTGATGACAAGTTCGTTGATCACGATAATAATGGCAGTTGCGATTTGGGCGGGGGTGATTGTGATGATGACGTCGGGGAGTCTGACCATGAACGCAGTTGCTACTCTTCCGCTTGCAGCGACATCTGGTATCTCGTGGTGAGGCTGCTGATGGTGCTATTGAAGGCGATGGTGGCAGAGATGATGACGATTGCCATCGTGCTGACAGAGAACGAGAGCATCGACATGACGGCGATAATAGTGCTGCCAGTGACGACCGCGTGAGAATTATGATGATGAAGGCGGCATCGACTTCGTGGATGATGAGGATGATTATGAGGATGATGATGATGATACTGGTGTCGGGGATGCTGGTGATCATGACGATAGCGATGGTAGCAAATGAGGTGGGAGTGATCATATGGATGACAACCAGGATAGTGAAGATACTGATGATGGCGGTGGTGATGGTGATGGTGATGATGGTGGTGATGATGATGATTATGGATATCACGGTGACGCACACGCCATGCGCGCAGCCTGGAGGCGTATCGACGTGGTCGGCAGCTTTCTGCTGCTCGGCTCGGGCATCCGATGCTAGAGTGGTGCAGCAGTCTCCCTTCCAGAAATGGACAGCTGATGTGGGGCATGTAGGAATGGCACAGAGTGTCGGGCAGAGTTCAGCGATGCGCTCCAGGCTCGGGACGTACACGAAAGAGGAGCTCACTGTGGATGTGGCAGTCGAGATGCCCTCAGACATCTTCCGATCCAAGGAGGGGGTTGGCACCGAAACTTGTAAGCCCTATACCTGACCCTTTAAGCCTGAAATCGAGCTTCAATTTCCTGGCCCGCCCGTACCCGCGAGAGGATTACCTAAACTTCCGGTACCACGACAAGCGCGCGGCCTACCTCGCGGAGCTGCACCGGCAGCTCTGTGGTGGGCTTCTTCGAGGCTACCGCAGTGTGATGCTGAACCCCCAAGCCGTGAACTCCAAGCACCATGCATCTTTGACAGGACCTAGCCAAAGGAGTAGCGGAAACGGCTGCGGCTTTAGAACATAGCAAGCCAGCGCCTGCTTTCGATGGCGATTCATGTGTGGGCGGTGGGTCGCACACAGTTCAGGTTGAGGAGACACGAGCGAAGAGCCGAGGGTGATGTTTTGAACCCGAAGTTTGTATTTCTCTTCGCGACAGATCCGCCGAACGTTGTGGAACACTATGATGACTGCTTTACAGCAATGCAGAGCCGTTTCCCTGAGAGCGAGATGATCGTTTTCGAGCTGCCTGGATTTGGGATGTCACACTCGGCACGAGCTTCGATGGATGATTTGGCGTGCGATTTGACCGAGTTTGTTAAGAAGGTCAAGTGTGAGTTTGCCTCGGAGTCTGGGCTGGTACTCGTGATGCCTTGCGTCAGTGCCTTGTTCTCTCCTGTTTTGCTTCGGGACCTTCCACAGGGCACCGTAGAACACTTGGTGGTGGTGCAGTGCGCGGACTATGCAGGGGAGCTACGCTGGGCCAACGGCGTTAACGTGCGTGGCATGTTGTCACTTCCAATCTTGGCCCGATTGTACAACTACCTGAATGCCAAGGCCATCAGTGCCAACTGGTACAAGGCCACTTTTCCCAAACGTGGCAGTTACCTCGAGTGCTCCGGCTGCCGAAGGTTGGGGGCGTTAGGCGCAGAGGGTTCCTCAGAGCATGGAGCCGTTGAAGCTCGGTCCTGGTTTTCTTCCGTAGCTGGGAAGGCCTTTGATGCCGGTGCTCGATTTCCCCTCGCCTGGTGCCTGCAACAGCTCTTTTATGCGCCACCGCGAGAATGCAAGCTGGTCGGCCTTCTGCGTGAGGGTGCTGCGACGATCAAGACCAGCACGCTGGTCGTGTGGGGAATGCAGGATGCGACCCACCGTGGAAACTTTCAGCGGGAGTTGGAGGCGCCCTCCTTCTCTCGCTATGTCTCGGGAGGTGTCTCTCATCAGTACTTCGAAGAGTCTGCCCACTTTCCGGAGCTCCAGCATCCGCAGCGGTTTGCCACCGCTGTCTTCGACTTCTTACAAGAAGAGTCCACACTGTCACACCCGCCTGGAGAACGAAGCAGGCTGTAGGCGAGCCCGCTTGCTCAGACGGCTGCCCGGATTCGTATAGATCAGAGCATGAAGTTTTGGGCGATGGCCGTCCTTATCTCCCTCACTACCTCACTCCTTTGCTCGGAGGCGTCTTGCCTTCTGAGGTTTACCCGACAACCTGCAGCTGATGAAAAAAGTTGCATGCTCGAAGAGAACTCTCTCTTCGTTGGGCGGAGCAATTGTGGTGCAAAGCTCACTTGTGCATTGCACATAGGATGCTGATACACGTCTGGATAACGTAACAACATGTGGATCGCTCTAAACAGATGTGAGATATGTAGCAGCATGTGCTCGTGTCTACGGCCAACGACCCGTCCCAAGGTAGCCAAGCATGTCGGCTAAGTGTGGTCTGTTGTTCGCAACTCCGGACGCCCACTAAACCCTATAACTCCTGCTTCTACTACCCTAGACTCCCTAGGCCCTCCCCCTAAACCCTCTAACTCCTGCTTCCGCTACCGTCAGACCCTGAAGCCTGGACTCCCCAAAGCCTCGATGCCTTCTGGCAGGTAGCCAGCCGCTGGTGGCCCTGAGTGCCAGCTTCGAGGCCGTTTTTGGCAGAAGCCCTCGGTACTTCTTCAGGGCCTTCTGGCCCAGGGATCCCTTAACATCCCTGAATTAAGGAATATACCTTAAGTCTTACGTCATAGTATGAATCCTACTATAATTTAAGGTATACTCCTTAATTAAGGGATATTGGAGTCTCGGGGGGCCCTGATGGACTACTCGTCTCAGGAACATGTCCACGAAAGATCGTTATCCTGATCAGAGCCCTGCGAAAAGACCGATTCCTTACGTCTGAAGCCCTGTGTAGAACGAGCCTCTAACCCTCGTAGGCCCTGGCGGGTGATCCGCTGCGGTGCCATGGCATCCACTTCAAGGGCCAGGAACAGGGCTTGTTGGGCCGAGGCTTCTCGAGTTTTAGATTCAGAGCCCCAAACCCTAAAGGCCTGAAAGGCCTGAAAGCCTGACGCCCGAAAGCACTGGACCCTTCGAGGCCATGCCTCTGCCTCCAACCGGAAGATGATGCGAGGCCGGTTTTGGCGGAAGGGAGGGTGAAGGATTGCTGTATGTCAGTGATATCAGCAAGAGAAACTGCTCTCGGCCTTGTGCCCTGAACCAAGAACCCCACACCTCAAAGCCCAAACCCTCAACCTGCACCAAAAACCCAAACAACACGACCTGGCTGTGAAAGGTGGACCATCCGGCTGCTGCCCACCTATTCTGCAGACCTGTGGCCGGTGCGCGTGTTGGGGCCGGCAGCTCGCTCTTTGGGGCCCTGATTTTTTTGTTGCAGGTCACATGGTGAGATAAGGGATAGACAGATAGGAGCTTTAGATGCATGAGCACACAGTCTCACATTCATGAATATATACTGTCATGGATAGATACACGCATGCACAGGTTTTCACATGCTACTCGACGTGTTGTCTTCGCTACTTCTTTTGCAGCAGAAAGTTCTGTCTCGGGGATCGGGGGTTCTGTTTCATGGGGATCATGGGTCTTTTCTTGGATCCCTCGTTCTCTGGAACTCCCAAATCACATAAACCGACGAACCAGCACGCCGCTGCGCCGAGGACCGAAACGCCGTCCGCCCCGACCGGGCTCTGGAGAATGGCGGAGTGCCAGCCACCGCCCACTACAACAGCTGCGTGCCTTTGGCGAAGAAACCGTGACAGGATGTCATCTCTCTTCGGCTCGAGGCTGACGGTCGTTGGTTACCAGGAATTGGCGGAATGCCATGAAAGGGGTCGAATCGATTGAAACGAAGCGTGGGGGGTTCCTTCCTCTCCATCGTTGTTTCCCTGCGTCGCAGCAGCTGTGGATGATCAGTTTAACGGTGATTGCATCCATGTCTGGGGTTGAAGAGAGGCCTGAAACCCCTTCAACCCTGCTTCTAAAGTCGAGATTCCACGATAGACTTCTGCGCGGGGAAGGTGCTCGAGGATGCTCGCATGCGTGCGGTCCCTAGTAAAGCAGTCTGGGTTTCGGATTTGGGGCTCTGATCTTTCGCTGTTGTCAGGTTTCAGGACTGGGCCTTGACGGTAGTGCTCCCAAGGTGTGCGGCATCACACCTTCCAAACCATGGCGCCCAACGCCACAGCCCTGTGGCCCGAAACCTCAAGCGGTCACGAGGAAATGGGCCCTGCTCCCCAAAGAAATCACCAAGACTAAGTGGAGATCAAGCTGCTCTGCCGAAACCGCGCGAGGGCAGCATCTGGAGACCTTGCACTCGAGCCTTCAGCGGTTTGCGGCCCTGCGCGACGGGATCCACCTTCTGCCCCTCGACTTGCTTGGGGTTGAAGCAAAATGCAATCCAACCGCTTCGGGTCCACGCAGCTCCGAGAAGAACCGCTCGACCCCCGCGAAACCTAAGGAAACGATGGGCCCAGTGCTGCGGCTTCCTGGCTGCGGCTTCCGATCGGGCCGTCTCAACTCCGGTCAGCGGCTTCTGAGATTGAAAAGAAAAGCCCAAAGAAGAAGCTGTTGAGTAAGCCTAGGCCTTGGCCTCTGGAGGTCCAAACTTCTGGTAAAGAGCCCAGGAAGCCAATTCCTCCCACATTTTTTCTATGGCTGTAGTCTTTTAAGTTTCGCAAACACGCTTGACGTTGGCTTCATGGCCCTGATCAAGGCAGCAACACGATAGGCGAAACCCCAACCCCCCAATGCATCCAAGTCCCAGTCAATGAAGGCTTTCTCCTGTCCATGTTGGCGGCACACGCGGCGAATACCGCCGGCGTGGCCCCGATGCAGACGTCGTCCTTTCAGCTCTTCAAGCCACTGGATCTTGCTTTACGGGAGGGGCTCCCTCAATTTGAGGGCCGAGCGTTCGGGATTTCGACTTGAAGCATCCGAAACTGCAGGAACGTCGTAGTTGCACAGTTGCAGCCTGCCGCCGATCCCCGCAGAAACTCGAGTCTCCACAGGCTGACCCTGAGTGTGCTGGCCACCACGGAGTGGAAGGAGCAGAAGGCCCGCGAGGGCCTAATGCCAGGCCTTAGGCTCCTGCTTTCAGCGTAAATCTATGGTTCCTGTACAGCGAGGTGAGACATCTTGAGTCAGGATTCCTCGGATCAGTGAACGTATGATGTTGGGCTCAGGGCTCTCATCATCGTGACTTCACTCTCATCAGTAAAAGTTTGGTCGTACTGGCATTGCTGGTTGGATTAGTTGTAGGAGTGATGCTAGTCATGACCTGTACGCCTACCTGTATACATACATACATACGTACGTACGTACGTACGTACGTACGTACATACATACATACATATATTTATCTACACACACACACATAGTTTTGCTAAAACGAAAATCTGTGTGGCTAAAGCCGGGCCCTGGTGTGCAGGTGACCTTCGGTGTTGCCGGGGCCGCCAAGCTTTCCAGCACGGAGGCGCAGGCGCGTTTGGCGGTTAACCATGATTGCAGTACACGGACTCCAACATCCTTGCAAGCAGTACACACTCCCCCAACTTTCGTCAGGTTGCTATTTGTGAGGGGAAGAGTTGAGGCTGTCGTGTTCAGAGTTCAGAGAGGCCGCGCGCATCATATCCTTGACATGTGCCAGGGCCTCGCTGGCAGATTTGGGCGTCTCAGAAACAGGGAGCCCAATTTTGACTCTCTGAACTGAACAGAAGGATCCTAAAAATACAAGGCTCCTTTTTATACATCCTTGAATTTTCGAAACTCTGCATGAAAAGGTTGCCAGCGCTCACTTCTATGATGCCGTGCCTTGGCCATGTGGACGTTGTCTTGGCAGAGCAGCACCTCAACCGTACATTCTAAATTGAAATCTAGTTTGGGGTTTAGGGTTGAGAGCATTGACGCTTGAACAGCTTGACTTGGAATCCTTAACTTTCATCCGAACCGGGCCGATGACGGCCGGTGCATACAAGGCAAGAAGTGCCTTCAGAGGGAGCCTTAGTTTAGAACAACCCCCGTGAGCACAAAGCCAGCTAGAATTCAGCGACTTATCGGAAGTGTAGTATGCGTACAAGTATCTGCTGAAGGTTGATCTCCACAATGCGCATGTCCGCGTGTATATTTGAACAGTTTCTCAAATATACGAAATCGTGCCACTCCACAGTGTCTATATTTTAGGGAGGGGCAGCCTTTCCTGTATGTGTAGCTAAACACACGAACCTCTATCTATCTATCTATCTATCTATCTATCTAGATAGATAGATGTATGATTATAGACATTATAGATGTACATGTATTGCATTTGCATCGTTTATATGTATATATGTATGTCCGTGTATATATATACATATGCAATATGTACTGTACGTGTATGTACCTATATATATATATACACATCAATGTATATATATATATATATGTATATATATATATATATATATGTATTTGTGTGTGTAAAACATTTCTCTGTCTGTCCGTCCGTCTGCCTGCCTGCCTGCCAGCCTCCTGTTCCTGGCCTCACAGACCAAGAGGTTTTACAGCCTGGCGTGTTCAGCTGCTGAGCTCTGGGTCGGTCCGGTGTCGCTCCGCCTCCTGCCTGCCTTCCTAGCGGAACCGGACCGCGGTCAAAGGCTTTTTCTCTGCGGCATCGGTATCAACAAGTGCTGTGCAGTCCACTGCCCGTATCTGCACTCTGCTCAAGGGAGCGGACTAGGGTTCAACTGACAGATGCATACATACTACATGCATACATACGTACCTCCATCCATACATCCATCCATGCACACACAATGTCTTTCGATGGTGGCGGGGCGTCTCGACTTCTCTAAGGAGGGTGCCGTGAACTTCCTTTACCGAGTCGGGCCAGTCGTGGAGGAGCCTCTCGGATGCCATGTCTGCAGGCCTTTGGGGGTTTAGGTTTTAGCCATTCGACGGGGTCCGGGTGGGGCTTTACCATAGAGGTTCAGTTGTGATCAAAGCGTTGCAGCTGGCTTCGGACACGTTATCGCAGAAGACCAAACGATCACAACGTCCAGAGGCTGCAATGGGAGGCCAAGCGGGCCCTCCGTGCGATGGACTCCCAGGCCGTGTGTCGGGTCAGGGCGGAAAGTATCATTGCTCAACAGAGTAGGGATGATGGAAATGAAGAACAATGCTACTATATATATATATATATAATATATATATATATATATATATTGGTATCAGGAATCATGATGATAGTTCATGTCTAAAGCCATGCATGGCTGCAGTCGGAACAACATGGCTCCGGCAGAGGGGGGTGAAGTTTTGGAAATCAGGACTCGGAGAGGTCTGGGGCATGGGACTCCATGCTCCTACTGAAATGCCAGGCTGACCCTTTCGAGATGGTCTTCGGCTGCCAAGCCACGCCTGAGCTGGCGTGGGACAACTGACGGCAGTTCAGTTTCTAGTAATCATGTGACTCGTATATAGGTTTATCAGCATCCACTTTTTTGGGATGCGAGTACGAGGAAGCCACACACCACGGCTCCAGTACGAGTTGTTGTTGCTAGGGCCCAGAGCGCGCTTGTTTTAGGCTCTTCGGCGCCGGCGGCTAATAAGGGGGATCTCGCACCAGCCGTGCAATTAGTGTGCAGCGTTCAGGTGGGTTGCTGCTAGATGCGGGGTGGTCTCTGAGAGTTTAGTGCTTCGGGCTTAGAGCATCAAAGTCACCACCTCCGCGTAGAAGCTTCGGAGGGGAGTTGAGAGGGAACCTCCGGTTGACCTCCCACCGCAAGTTCATGCCGTTTAGGACTGTCTTGCGGGTGGGGGGGGGGGGGGGGGGCTTCAGATCAAAAGCAGACCCTGAACCCTACGTGCTTGGAGGTTTGTCTTGAAAAGCTGCGCTGCAGGTAGCGAATCTGTTTGAAGCAACAACTTGGACTTGAAGAGAGGGAAATCCCAGAACGATTCCCTTTCTCCAGAAATCCTGAAGAGGCTCGAAGTATGTAGGTCTCTTGCTTCAGCCTGCTGCCGAAGGTGCCCAAAAACCCACTCTTCCGATCGCTCCCGAAAAGCAGAGCTTAACGACTTAACCACTCAGAGAGACACCGTCCCAGGCCAAGAGACCTAGAATGATCATGGCCTTGCCAAGGATCTCTGCCTCAGGCTACCTCAACTTTCGAGCACGGCGATGTGCCCAGATCTGAGGCCTGTTCGGGTCGTCTCCTAACTTGTCTGAAACCCCGCTGTATATATTCAGGCCTCTAAACCAAGGCTGCCGAACAAAAAAGGATCCGGAACCCCATAGAAGCCTTCTCCAAATCTGAATCCCCGCCAGGACGGAGGCACCTGCTGGCGAGGTTCCCCCCGGCACCTGGGCCTTGGACGGAGTTCTAACCTCAAAGAAAATCAGTCTCCCTGCGCCCATCCTAGCGTCAAGGCTCATGTCTTATGTGCTTTTACAACCTGAAGCCCCGATCCCAGGCTTTCCAGCTGATATGCCGGAAGCCCTGGCAACTGCAGAGCACTTGCGCCGCGGGGCCGCAGCGACTTTTAGGGTGACGTTTGCGGGTTGGCATCACAACGCTTGAGACCGTGTCAGCGGTCTTCGCAATACTTGAATGCAGGCTTCAGGATTTCTAGGGTGCGAGTAGTATTTGCCTGCAATTCAAGCGTGTACCGGAGTATCTGACATCCTCAAGTTGTTGGAGAGTTCTTACAGCTGACGGCCCGGAATCGCCAAAGTTTCATTGCGCTAGAAAGTGCTACCCGAAGCTCCGACTCTTGAGTTTGGCAGCGTCAAAGATTGATGTAATGTAATCCGAAACTGCAGTGTGCTTACCTTACATCTTATTCGAACCCCAAAGCCAAGTCCTCAATCCGTGGACACTAAACCGCAAACAGCATGGAAGTCCCAACTCCCCAAACAACAAAGCCTCGTGCCCAGACCTGAAACACAGTACTGAAGACCCCAAACCCTGAACATCAAACCACCATTCCAGTGGGCCCTTCGAAGACCCGGAGATCGCGCTCAGGGTCCGTGCTGCGTGCTGGCTTGGACGACCGCTGTGTTCGCTCGGCTTTGCACCTTGCGCCGGTCAGCATTTCTTTTTCAAGGGGCGAGGGGTAAGGGGGTTTGAGGGTTCAGGGCTGAATCGTCTTTGCGTCGTTTAGCTTGGAGGTTTGGTCCACCCAGCCGCCGCAAAGACACAAGAGGCAGAACAGCAGAAAAATAACGAAAATGCTAGTCTACCCACATCTAGCCTAGCCCAACTTACAGCACCGTTTCAATCTCAACCCCAATTAAGCCCTAAGCGGCCCTAAAGCCCAAAAGCCCCAACAAAAACCCGAAAACGTCCCCCAGGCGCTGGGTGGGACATCTCCAGCCTCGCTGGACAGAGCGGCCGCCGGAGACCGGCCCGGCGGTCCCCTGCTGCCTTGGACAGGGGGTTCGGATGGATTCGGATTTGGAATAATACATTCATATTTTCTATATTAATAATAATATAAAGAATACCGTATAATTAACTAATAATAATATGAATAGGGAGTCATGAAACGACTACTGCAAGATCCTATAGGATCTGAGGGTTAGGGTGGAGACGGCGGTTCAAAGTTTCTGTTTGAGGGTGTGAGGCTTGCGCAGGGTTTGAGGAAGCGATCTGGTTCCCAGTTTGGGATTTCATTTCTGGGTTTGGGGGCTTTCGTTGAAGCTTGATGGTTGCAGATTTGCGGCTGCAGGGGGAGAGCGAATGTAGGCTTTTGGGGGTATTAAGCTTGGGGTCTGGGTTCACATTTGGGGACTTGGTTCCACAGTCTCGATGAAGTTGGTGACAGCGAGAATGTTGCTGCTTCTGCTGATGGTGGTGATTGTGGTAGTGGCAATGATTATGGTGACGGTGGCCGCGGTGATGATGACAATGGTGATTGCGAGGATGAATGTGGTCGTTGGCCTTTCGTGTTATGTCGGCGGAATGGTCGGCCGCAAGCAAGACAGTTGGCTACCCGGCTGCCCTTCCTTGACAAGGGGCCAGGGGGAGATGCTAAGGTCAGCTCTGAGCCCAGGTGCTTGTCGGCTTGATCTTGGCCCCGGAAAACCTGGAGCGCGTGGTAGACCGAGGGCCATCCGCCCAGGACCATGGGAGTGCAAATCTCGTCGGAACCCTGAGGCCCGGACATCCAGAAGATTTGATCATCGTCCTCGTCCGGCATGCTCTTGCTCTATAACACGCCTCTTTGAGAGCCGAATTCCATAGGGAAACCGAGCCTCTGCAGCCCGCTGGCCGTAACTGTCCCGGTCGGCATCGTCTACACCTCTGCCTGGCAGCTGTGCCATCTGTGTTTGCCACAGGCCAGGAGACGACAACACACGGTTCACACGTGTACAGCTCAGCTATTCGGAAGATGAAGTAGTCAGGAGAACACGAAGACGAGGGCGCACGGACATATGCTAGTAAGTACACACAACTTGAGTGACAGTGATAGGAAAGCTCGGGTTGCCACCATCGCCAGTAGCATACGAGAAATGAGACAAGATACGAATCGTAGCAAGAGCAAGGATACAGGGCATGCCCACTTTTGTGACCGATGCCTCGTGGTGTTGTTACCCTACTGTGAGACGGCAGGATGCCGCGGCAACGAAGTTTCGTCAGCTGTGGGGCCACTCGGCCGAGAGTTGTGGGGGCTTCAGGTTCCAGTAAGTCGGCTGAGGGAGACGGACGTGAAGTTTGGGATTGGGAGTGCTTCCTTTCCTGTGCAGCCTCCTGCGCTCTTCGGCAATGTCTCAGCACAAGGTACCGAGAAGAGCGAGCTGCGGCGCTTCAAGGCCCAGCCCTTCAACCGGGGCCGGAAATCCGTCTTCGTGTGCGCGGCTTTCCGTGATTTTTGTGAGGACGGGAGCATCCTGGAGTGCGTGGTTTGGCAGAAACCTCCGGCGGAGAGGACGGTGGAGACTCGAAAGCAGCCGGCCGTGGTGCCTGACCCGCCAGCAGAGGTTGAAGAACCATGAGTCATCAGGGGTCATCATGTGCTTTATGGTACTTGTTCAGTTGTTTGCAGAGGCTGCTGTGATAAGGAATCATGGTAAAGTCTGGTAGAGCCTAGCTAGTATGATCCCGAGGTGACGCAGATCGTGCAACATCTGCTCACGCGGCATCTGCCGTCTCAGCTGGCACCGAAGACGGACATGGAGGGAGAAGAGTAGAGCAAGCTGGGGTCAAATGCACAGGGTGTAGGATGAGCCATTGTACACCAGGAGGTGCCCACGGTTCCCCTTCCTGGACTTGGCATGCATCAGACTGATAGCCTGATAGCTGATCTCAATAGCGAGACCACTCTGAAGTTTCGATGTTTCGGAGGACATCATCTCGGGACCCACCGGCTTCGTGCCGAACCTCGCCGAGAAGGTGCCCGGGCCTGTAGGATGTCTCCATCTCTGCTGTGCGACGACTTGCTGGCATCTCATCTCATATGAACTCGAAAACTCCCATCAAGATCCTACCCAACGGCCGAGGAAATTCCAGACCCAATATGTCCGTGGACCTCAATTGCTCTTGCCATGCAGGACCGTCGACTGTGGGCTGCCTTCGAGACCTTTCGCACGCACCTCTGCCAGCTGAGCTCCCTTCCGCTGGCTGTGAAGGCACCGGGACCTTTACAAAGAAGGATCGCAAGCTTAGGGCCTAAGCCCTGAAACCTTCCGGTCCCAAACAGGAATGCTCTAACCCCTGCCCAACCAAAACAGTTGCAGAATCAGGTTGGGGGGGAGTTTTCGGGTTCCATGGCCCCGCAAATAACCTAAGCGCATGTCACTCCGTTCGGGCGACCGAGGACATCCACCCCGTAGATGCCTCCTTCAGTTGCCCGGCTGCCACGAAGCTGTCCTTGCGGAATAGAGCTCTGCAGTCTTTGAGCCTTCTGCAGGATTTCGAAGCCTTGCTATATCCTGCAGCTTTGAGGCTACATGTCGATCCAGTCCACCATTGCGCCCCCAGCGCCATCGGGCAGCGATGCCGCGATCCGCCTGAGATATATCCGCTTGCATGGCTTTCCTAAATCTGAGTCCAAGCAAGCTCCCAGACGCAACGCTGAGCTGCGCGTCGTCAACTCCGCCTTGTTGAAGTCAGTCTTCTCATGAAGCGGCGAGCTTGGACTCCACCTACACACTAAGCCAGAGATCTCTAACAGTCTGAATTTTCCAAGCCAGATCCCAGAACCTTGAACTCTGAACAGACCCTGGACCGCTGGACCCCCAGATCCGAGACCGAGCCTCAATTCTAAGCTTCCGAAACCCCTCAACCTGTCCCAGAAGCTGCGGCGGACGCTTTTGGATACCGTGCTGGAGTTCGAGTCCTCTGGGCGATGGCCGTCCGAGCCGGCGGGGCGTTCTTGCAGGTTTCTTCAAGGAGTTTCAAGGATACTTGGGGGGTCTGCGGATATAGGGATTTGGGTTCTTTAGGACTTTCGTAAAGCATCTCCAATCCCTTCAAAGATCCCTTCTCGCAGGCCCCTGCGCAGAAAGTTGGAGCCGCACTGCTGCTGCAGTGCCCTGGCGCGAAGTGGTTGTCGGGTATTCTGGTACATCGACTACCTTGCTTAAAGAAAGGTCTGAACGGCATGAGGTTTTGGTCGGGAAACGGTGTGGCGGGTTTTCCAAAAAAGATGCGCGGGACCCTACCGTAGAAGCCCGAATTCTAACAAGCCCTCGGTAAAGGCCAACCAGGGCTCCTAAGCTTGACACTCCAGGTTCAATATTAAAGCCAAAACTAAGCTCTTTATGGCAAGCGTCGTTCCAATACTGTTGTACGGCTTAGAGGTCCTCACGTTGGAAAATAAACACCTTAAAACCATCGATGCTTGGTTCCACCAGTACCTTCGGAGATGTATAGGCGTTAAATCCTCGCATTACTCCCGCGTGACTAATGAAAGGGTCTGGAAGGCTTCAGGACGCCTTGCCTTGCCGTGGCAAACTCTTCTCACACGACAGTTCCAACAGCTTACCGATATTTTGGCTACACCGCCGAATGACCCCCTACACCACGTGGTCTTTTCGCCAGGATATAAGGATAGGGTTAAATTCACCTCTAGACACAGAGGTCACCCCTGTAGGTATTGGCTAGAACTCACTACCGAACGTGCTTTACCCATCTACTTCCACTACCTCGACCACACCGCCCCCAACAGTACAGGGACTTCGGACTGGACTTCTTGGGAATCAAGCAGATGCTTCAACAAAGTGTGGCTTTCAAATCGCACCTGGTAGCTGCGCCGACGCGCCAGCCAGAGTTAATCCGCTGTTTGCAATGTCCAGTCGGGAGCGCATGGTAGCTTTAAGAAGTTTGACACTCTCAGTCCCCCAGGCCAGGCCCTTACCAAAGCCCGAGTGATGATCGAAATGCGGGCCTGGTAACCTTATCTATGTTGTAATATGATCAGACCAAGCAGGATTCGAGAGGAGCTTTCGACAGACCTGGGCATCGAAGCGGATGCCACCGAGGGCTTTCTGGATGTGTGGCTCGGCACGGGGGATATGAGGATTCTTCCTTTTCTGGGGGCTTTGCACTGGATGAGACTTTGGGGTCCATCCTCTTCCGAAGCTCCTGCGGCCCTCTGTTTTGTAAAGCGGGTGTGGGACGTAGACAAGCAGGTATCGAAGGCTCGTCCTTGCGGTTTGTACCCTGAAGTTGCCTAATCCTTTCGAGTGATGTGAGGCTCTGAACTGAGGACACCCTTTGCTCGTGCAATAACCGTTGCATCAATACCGGGATGCTGTATGCATCAGGCGCTACCCGGAGACGGTGTTCCGTCTGCGCATCTTCCACCCCCATGAGCTGCAAGAGGCTGCGACTGCGCACCCTGCCCCCCAAAAAAGAAAGCCGCATCCAAACGCTTTGCACCGATCAAAAGAGTGCGATGCCAGTCTGAGCCCTACCGCGTCCCAGAGCCTCGTAGCCTCCACGCGGCTCCTTGCCTTGTTTCCCGCTTCGGCAGGTGGCCAACAAGGTCACCGGGCTACAGGCTGCTTGGAGAGTGCAAGCCCAGTATGACCCTAAGCCCTAAACCTGGAGCCTGTCTTAGACTGGGGATGGGAATCGGATGGAGGGCTTTTCAGATCGACAAGGGCCTCGACGCCTGGTCGGATTTGAACCGCAACAATGCCGTTTCCCTCAAAAGCCCCGAAAGAAGAAGCTTCACTTCCCGTCTTCTGGGACTATATCCTAAACCCTTATATAGATCTTATAGTTAGACCCCTACAAACCCCCTATAAACCCCTGAAAACCCTTATAAACCTCTATAACCCCAAGAAACCCTTATAAACCTCTATAAACCCCCTATAGACCCCTTATAAACCCTTACAAACCCCCAATAAAGCCCCCTATAAACCCCCTATAAACCCCCCTATAAACCCCCCTAAAAACCCCCCAAAAGACCCCAAAGCCGGAACCGGAACCGCTCCGTGGAGCCCTGGGAGCAGGCTCAGACCACAGCGCCCGGCGAGGCAGAGCTGGAAAGGCCGGGGCCCCAAAAACGCGGCGGCGCCATCGCTCCAGGGGTTTAGGGGTTTAGGGCTCTGGGGGTTTAGGGCTCTAGGGTTTAGGGTTTAGGGTTTAGGGTTTCGTAGGGCGCTGTCTTTGGTGGAGCTTCCGACAATTAGGGGTGCCTTATTTTTGGGGTCCGTATAATAAGGATCCTACTATCTTAGGGTACTCTATTAGGGTTTTCGGAAACCCCCATATGGCGGATTCGCACACATCCGTATACTTATCAGTTTTTTGGTACATGTTGTTACATGCGGCACGTTGAGATGCGTGCAGGTATAGAAATGTCAGAGAAAAAATTTCTTGTCGCACGGTTTACAAAGCAGATGAGATTGCCAGTTCGATGGAAGACGGAAGGAGTTCAATTGGGAGAAACCTCAAACGCCTGCTGAGAAAACCTGATATCCCAAGCTTCCGTGACTTGACAGAGTATTTACGACATATTGGGCTTGCGCTTGCATGATTAAGAATGATGTGCTCTTATCGAGCATAAATCCCGAAAATCCGGGAGCCATCATCCGAGACTCCGCACTCTCTGGTGGCGGCCACGGCTCCGTGCCTCTTTGCATGCCCATGCGCCCGGAGCCCATCTTTGACCGCCAAGGGATGGGTCTCCTAGTCGATAGTATGTGCAGCTTATGGCTAGTCTTGTCATGGTCATGATCATCCTGATGCGGATTGTCGCTGCCGTGCTTAGATATGTTTAGCCTTGTTGTTGCTGCTCCGGCATGTTTTCTTGCGTTATTTTTGTATGGTTCTTCCTGTAGAGTGACAATTCTACTCTTGATTTGAGTGGCCCTCCCGGCCAAGCAAACAAGAAAAATACACTTCGGGGATACCCAGGCTGCGGATCATGAATCACCAGAAGACTCCTCAGCACAAATCCTCTTCGCAAGTAGGAGCCGTGACTGCAACGCATGTCGAGGTCACGAGCAGAAGCGTCGTACTGGCAGCAAGGCCCTATTTACGTGCCAAAACAAGAGCGGCAGAGGCTACAAAAGCCAGCGATGGCTGGGGCGGCCCGGCTCTTCAAGCGCTGGATGGCCTCGCAGATGCCTGGCAGAGCTGTCAGTGTTCAGGGTTGCATTCTGACAAATTCATGGTTTGTGAGGTTTCCTTCTCCTTAACGGGCACCTGAACAACCAGAACCAGCAGTTCCGAAACTCTTGTGCATGGACTTCGCCCTACCCTTTTAAGGCTCTTGTGGATAATGTCACAGCAGCCCAGGATGATGTCGGGATACGACGAGCCACTGGGCATAGGGAAGTGGTTCATCAAGATTTCAGGCAAGATTCATGCGCTCGCTTCGGAACGTTCGGCGCTACGAGCGGATCACGGGATTCGGCCGTTTTCCACTGGGACTGAGGTTCTGCGAGCACTTGGTGTCCGCAGTTTTCCTTCATCCGGCGCCCTTCGATGCGCCAAGCAGCCTCTTGCCAAGACCAGAGTGACTGGATCCTTGTGCAAGACCATTTGCAATAGGCTTTTAAATGCCTTGTGGTATGTCGCCCGTGTCCTAAAGAAGAGGCTCGTGAGTTTATGACTCCTAGCAGAGTACGAAGAGCCCTCCAAAGCTCGGGTGGCCTTTCCAGGCCCTCACGTCGGATTCTGCCGCGCCCTCTGGCTGCTGGATACCTTCGACTGGCAGCGGGACCGCGGGGTACCTGTGACGAATGCCGTAAGGGGCCGGAGCTAGGGACATACCCAAGCTGGTCGCGAGGAACCTGGTAACTAAGGATTTTCGATGTGCCCCCGAAGGTTCCTCTGAAATAGTTCCATCTTCGGAGGGGTTAGTGCGACTATGGTTGAGGCTTTTTGGGGTCTGGGTATAAGGTATGTATCGCTTGTTTGTTGTTGGTGCTAGCCTCCTGCTTTTGGCAGAGGAAGCGCTCGTCATCGACATCGATGGAAAGCTCACGGAGGAGGACCTGGACAGTCTGCAAAAAACCTTCCCAGAGACTCCAATACCCCTTAATTAAGGAATATACCTTAAATTATGGTAGGATCCCTAATATGAATTAAGGTATATTCCTTAATTAAGGGGTATTGGAGTCTTTGGGAATTGAACCAATTCAATTGCCTGTATGTCACACGTGAACTGGTTTCAAGACCCTACGGGGATGAATTAGAATAACTTTTTTGTGACACCGATAAGTTGTCGTCGCCAAGCATTCGCAATGCGACTTCAGGCAACTCCGCGTTGCTGCCTGAGTGGCCGAAATTCTCTCACTGCTTCGGCTGGGGTCAGGTCCTGGTCCACTGGCTTTCAAGGATTGCGGGGTAGCCAGCTTCAGTACCCGAGGGCCCAAAGTCCTAGGTCCTAGAGCCTCTAAACCATGAAAACAGCACCAAGCTACAAGCCTGAACCAAGACCGAGAAACGAGTCCGAGCAACCTCCAGGAGCGTTTGGGCCTCAGGCAGTCTTTCGAGAACCACCTGGACACGGCGCAGACACTCGGGTCGCCCTGAGACATCTGTGAGAGCACAGCAGGGCGCACATCAGAAGCATGCTATGAATGCATGTTGCTTGCATCCCAGCTGGCCCCTTCAGTTTTGGAGACCCCTGATGCCGCTTCTGCGTAGACTTTATGCACTGCCGTGAGAGCAGCTCGCAGTCCAAGGAAAGATGCCAGCCTCCTCCGCTTCTGGGCCCCGGGCCGAGAGGGAACAAAAAGGGCGCTCTAACAGAATCCCCAAAAAGAGCCCCAAGCTAGAACCCAGTCTTGTTTATGTTTACCACAAAAATATAACTGGTCCTGGGTACAGAAATATGGTATGAATTTCAAATTTTACAATATGGCCCCAAACTCCCTGAACCCCGTAATCCTTAATCCCTGAACCCTTCTTGACCCCAAACCTTAAATCCTAATCCCTAGTCAATCCCTACCCTTGTCTTTCTGCTCTGAGGTCTCCACCCGCCTCGATCCCCACGCGCTGCTTTTGGCGACGCCGCCATCCACCGTGGCAAGTTGGCTGAGGCTGGTCCTCTGCTTTTATGATTGCTGGTAGTACTACCGTCTTATTAGCATTATTGTGAGTATTGGTACGAGTGTTCGTAGTACTATTCACGAGAATGTTCAGGGTGGCTATGACTGATTGATGTCCAGGTGAACGGTGAATGATCAATTTCGCATGAACCTAACCTTTATCATGAATACAAGTATCAAATACGTAATTGTATTCGTATTACTATTGCCAGTGTGTTTTTGTTTGAATGTCACTATTGACATTCATACCTAACACGAATTTAATATCGAAGTCATGATTGTTTTAAGCATTCGATCTCAATATTGACTTCGGTATTCATATTGGTACTAATGTTTACACAAATGTCAGTACCTATATTTTGATCAACACGCATTGTTAATGCTTATATTGCTGCCAACTCTGATATAGATACGGATATTGATATTAACGTGCCCGGCAATATTTGTACTATTATACTCGTAAGCTCATGCTAGTATTGACAAAGTTAATATGACTCACCACAGGCCAAATACACCTAACTCTCAATCCGAAGCCTAGTCTGAGTATAGAGAATGATATTGGTGCTGATATTTATAGCGATTCGTGTTACTGATATTCACATGTGCGAAAATTTAAAAAATGAGTGGCAACATTAATAAGAAGTACTCGTAATAGCATGGATATGTGAGTTAAATCCATGTCAATGTTAGTAAGAATGTTAACTCCATGTTAAAATTGATATCAGTATTCATTTAGCTAGTATTCCTATTCCTAGTACTGTTCGTTGTCATAATGCTAACCTTGCCATTAATGTTGCGAACAGCAGTCTGGTTGACATTAATGCTGGTACAGGTACACATATTCGCATCTACCATGTTAACAGTAGTGCGATTATCATTGACGTAAACACCAACATCAGCACCAAACGCAAGAGCAACAGTAGCAGTAGCAGTAGCCGTATAAGCATTAACATTAGCATTAACATGCTAACGTGAGCATTATCAGCGACATTAACAAGAAGGCCGCAAGTTGTTACAAAGATTGTCGTTATTTTATGAGGGTGGTGGGGCTTTTGGGCATCTCGAAAGAGTTCTTTCAGCTGGAAAGACTCCAGTGCTGAATGCACAACGTTTGGTGAAGCACAGAGCTTTGCGTGAGCCGTTGCGCTCCGTCGCAAGCCACCCCTATCAGAGCCGATGGCTTAAAGAAGGCTTTACATGGGGTTCAACACCCCTAAACCCTAAACCCTAACCCCTAAACCCGGATTGGGTGCTCCCCCAAACTCCCGGATCTTTGATCGTTGAGGCGCCGGGCGCAGGAGGCACTGCGAAGCTTTCACGCACGCCTGTTAGGTTGGGAGCTCAGCTTTTATTTGAGAATCTTCGGGTAGCCGAAATTAGGGGTTGCTCCGAATTAGGGGTCCCTTTTGGCATCCTCAAAGCCAGGATCCTGTCCCAGTGGTAGGCGCTTTCTTTTTCTGCAAAGGACTAGGGTCTGCACATGAAGGGCCGGTACGCAAATTGGGGAGGAACCCCTCTCCAGACCCTAGATGGCAGGATACAGCAAGGCCGAACCCTAAATTTCGGTTTCCAAATAACAAGACCCTTTTCTTGATAGGCTGGGTTTAACATTTGGGTTTGTGTCTGGGGTTTAGGGTTTAAAGTTTAGGGCCTCCGTTCCTGCAAGCTCTGAGGAGAAACCGCTCTGCTCAGGAGATCCGCCGGAGAATCCGGCTCCCGGGGCACATCCCAGAGCGCTAGACCCCCGAAATCCCCGACTCAGCTCCTAAAGAAACACTACAGAACCAAGAACCACCCCCTCAACCTCCGCCTCTCCAAGCTGACCCCTAAACTGTCACCAACCCTAAACCCTAAACCCAGGCCTGGAAGGTAGCTGGCGCCAAGTCTTCGAGTTGGCTGCTCTGACAGCAGTCTGGATGGAGGGGTTTAGGGTGCAGGAGTTCGCCGATTTGGGGCTAGGGTTGAGGGTTGGACCAGGCGTTAAGTCGGCGTTAAGGGGTCAGGGTGAAACCATGATCACGAAGAATGCTAGACCGCTTGGTGGTTCGACGTAGTTGCAACCCAGCAACAGCGCATGAGCCTTTGAATCTTCCTTTCTGCAGGTTATTGGAGTTCGTGGAAAGGCCACCAGGGCCCTTGTGCAGCTAGCTTCGTTGGGAGGTTTCGGTTTGTGAGCCTCATATTCCTTATTTGCAAATACCACAGCATAGTAACTCTTATAGGACCCCGTGTCGCTACGGAGATGCTCTGCATTATAAACGGTTTCTGGTCCAGGTCCAAGGGAGCATCGCGCATGAAACTCAGGACACCAGCGCCTTCGACGTGGTGCTGCAACTACTGCCGCCACTGGAGGCAGCACCGGCCCTTGAGAGCCCCAAATCATGGGTCCCAGAAGTGCAGCTGACAGGTGGGTAGCGCGCCTGCTGTGACCCAAAACGGGGATGAGGCAAGATGCGTCTGCGCCGCGATGGGAAGAGCCTCCCTCTCTGCCTCTCACTGGTTGTGGGTGCTTGTAGAGCTCCCGGGCAGCCTTAGTTTTCATAGACCCTGGACATGAAAGGTAGGGCTTCATGGCTCTTTTGCTCGATCGTCACAGGCCGACGATGACGGCGATGGTGATGCTGGCACTGATCGCATGGGATGCGTGGGGGCTCTATGAACCATGAAACAACAGTATGTGGAGAAAGCTGAGTTTGGTAGTGGTAAAAAACATGTACTTAGCAGTCTTAGTGATGTTATGGACAAAGATGAAGCGAGAGCCTGGTCTCAGCATGCATCGGTCTAGGACTAGGACTGTCCATGCCCAGTCTGCAGGGCAAGCGCGAGATGCTGCAAATCGTCTCTGCGGAGGCTGCCGATGCGCTCGTCCAAGGCAGCACCCCCCTGTCATGTTTTGTTAGGTTTGCTGCTGTTCCTGTCATCGGTCATGCGACTCAAGCACTCTTGGCCCCTCCTGCCGCTATCGGCCCAACGTGGCAGCACCGAGGTGTTGAAGCCTTTGTGTTCAAGGGCATAGGAACGCACCACGGACTGTTTACCGTTTGGCACGATGGGTCGGCAGCTCGATGCGTGGATGTTGGAGCATCTTGAGCCGGAGGAAGGGCAGGGGCCTTTATCTTCCATACTTCCTCGAGCATAGTTCCAGGCATCCCGCATAGTTCTTCCTGTTATCGATTCTAGAAGGGCTGGTACCAGGAGTGCGAGCTTCAAAAAGAAACCGCAAATCAATCTGTCCGATCTGAAGTCCTCAGACGGTAATCCGCTGACCTGAAGCTTTCAGCCGCAGCCCTGCCAGGCCTGCGCGAGAAGCTCTCGCCCGTGTGCCTTGTGTTCCACGATGCGCAGCAGCAAGTTGTGGCCTTGAAATGGAGGCACATGCACACAACGTGAACTGTGAGCATGTGGGCTCCGTGACACCTGCCCGGCTTTGTTCGGTATTCGCCCAGTTTCGGAGTGACCTCTTCAAGACTAAAGCTGAAGATCGTGTTGAAAGCTAATGTCATGTAGTGACGGTGTGTAAGCTTACATACATACATACATACATACATACATACATACATACATACATACATACATACATACATACATACATATATACAAATAAGCATGGATAGAATGCCCCACGTCCATCCATCCATCCCTCCATACATACATACGCACATACAGATAAGTAAGTAAGTAAGCAAGCAAGTAAGTAGGTAAGCAAGTGAGTAAGGAAGGAAGGAAGGAAGGAAGGAAGCAAGGAAGGAGCAAGGAAGGAGGAAGGAAGGGAGCGAGGGACGGAGGGACGGATGGAGGGAGGGAGGGAGGGAGGGAGAGAGAGAGGGAG
>CAJNDV010016169.1:10962-28113 GCA_905221635.1 Symbiodinium sp. CCMP2456 | reverse complement strand
AGGGAGGGAGGGAGAGAGAGAGGGAGAGAGAGGGAGAGGAGGAGGCAACGGAGAGAAGGAGGCAAGGAAGCAAGCAATCAAGCAAGCATGCAGCTAAGTTACTGTGTACGTATGTGCTTGCGCCTTCACACACCCTGCATCAACAGAGCTTCATTTCTGTAATCGTACGTACGCATGCCTGAATGTTCTCGTGCGTGGGTGTGTGATTGAGTAAGTGAGTGACTGAGTGAGTGACTGAGTGAGCAAGCGAGGGAGGGAGGGAGTGAGGGAGTGAGTGAGTGAGTGAGTGAGTGAGTGTGTGTGTGTGTGGTAGTGTGTGTGGACACATTGCGAAGAAGGCCCAGCGCTTTCCTTCCGCAGCCGCAGAACGCTCCTGGGTCTCTGAAAATGCAGATTGAGGGTTGGCCAGAATTCCCAAATCAGAATTCGGGGTCCCTTGACTCTTGGAGTGTCTAGGTATCTGTCTCCGATCGGACTTCGAGGTTTTTTCTGGTCCGTGAAGTTCTGCCCCAAGGGGATTTGGGGCTCTCAGAACCCCAGACAAAGCTGCGAACCACACAGAACCCAGAGACTCCAATACCCCTTAATTAAGGAATATACCTTAAGTTATGGTAGGATCCCTACTATGATTTAAGGTATATTCCTTAATTAAGGGGTATGTTGGAGTCTTTGGGAACTGGGATCCGAAGTTACTTCCAGGCGCTCATGGGATCGGTCCCACACACCGTGATCCCACAAGGCATCTGTGATGGGCATGGGCATGGGCTCCTATTTCTTTTCTCATTTTTGGGCCCTTTCAAAGGGGTTGAGCCTTTTGAGGCTTACCGATTAAGGGTTTAGGGTTCAAGGGTTTAGGATGCAGGAAGCGACAGTGCAATCTTTCGAGTTCGAGAGTCGCTAGATGAAGCTCCCAAAGGCCGAACCGCATGGCCACAACCCTGTCTCAGTGAAGCCTCAAACCGGCACCCTTCACTTCGAAGCCTTCGAAATCTCACATCCTAGAGTTGTTGAGTTCTAGCGGCCCTAGCGGCTCTGGCGCTAGACCCTGAAGCACAAGAATCTCCACAGAGCGGACCCCTCTCCTCAAACCGCTACCAAGCACCCGGGAAGCCCGCCTGAAACCTGAGCCTCGAACCCCCTCTTGAAAGCGAAGCAGAGCTGGAGCAACAAGACAACTATAGAAGAACATGTGTGGGTAGTTGTCAAAATTATGGCCCCCTTTGGGGTACCCTAAATATTATAATAAGGACCCAAAAAGGGACCATAATTTTGACAACCACCCATATGTGCGGAACATGGGAAGTGCCATTGAAAGAGCCGGCTCGGGGCTCGGAAGAGGTCCCGGGGAGCCGCCCCTCTGCGTGCCAAACGTCCTCTGCATCCTCGCCACGGTGTCGGCCATGGCAGAGGCATCGGGTTGAATTTCTAAGGCCTTCCGTTGCCTCACATCGCCCCAAAATTCCATGCAGTTGAGTTTCAAGATTCATATTTCAAGATTCATACAACCTTGTGAGACCCTGAAGTCCTCAGCCTTTAACCTGGGATGTGCGGTTCATGGTTGTAGGATGTCAATTTGCCAGGTATTCCGTGCCAAGAGCAGGCGTTTTTGCCAACTCAATCTTCTGTCTCGAAGAGACATGCTCGAGTGAAATGGAGAGACTTTCCAAAACGTCATGGGTTTAATTGAAGCCGCAGAGTTCTGTCGGGTCGGCTGACTGTGCCAAAAAAAGCTCATAAACCATAATGCCATAAGCGCAGTCACTTGAAAGCCCTACACCCCCAAACCCCGCCAGGGAATGACCCTGGGCATGGAGGTGAAGCAAGCCCTGTGAGCAAAAAGAGGCCGTGATTCCGACGCTGTGTGCTGAGGGATAGGATTCACGAGTGTTGGCTTCCAGGGATTTCGTGCTTCCAAGGCCTAAACCCTAAACCCTAAACAGCTTAGGGTTTACGGGCTTGGGGTTTAGGGAGAGCTAGGCTCCCCAAAAAGGGCTGCAGAGGCTCGGGTTTCCTTATGGAAAGAGGAGCCTCACATCATTCTGGCCAAGGCCCTCTTCGGCTCAAGAAGGATGGAGTCCCCAAGCCATGAAAGCAGAAGTCAGCATGTCTGCTCATCTATTGACGAGAGATCACTTCGGAGAGTCCTCGTGCGATATCTGCAGGCTCTACAAATCGAAACCCTAAGCTCCAGATGCTATGTGCAACACAAAGAGAATGCAAGAGAGAGAGGGAGAGAGAGAGAGAGAGAGAGAGTTGGGGGAGGCACTTGAGGTACGCATACTGACCTCATGACTCGTCAGTAGTCTGATTGCTGCAGACTGATACTTTCCAAAGCCTCGAGCGCGGGGCGTGTCGCCACCATGCTCTTCAGCGCCGTGGATTCCTGGCTGGAGCGGGTCACTGGCGGACAGGCGCAGATTACCATGGAGGTCTAGGCCACGGCTTTGAGTCCGAATCCTTCCGAATTAATGCCATCTCCCGACACAGGGTACAGAACTTCCAAGGCATCCCAGCCCACTTCTTCATCCAACTACCCACAAACACAAAGCTCCCCAACGAGGCCTCAAAGGTAGAGCTTTCAAGCCCGAGAAGCTGGAGCCCAACCCAAAAGCCCCAAATCGATCCTTCTTGTACTCCGGTTGATGGACAAAATCCTGCATGACCTTAAGGACCCTAAACTATGGGAATTATGGTATATTCCTTATAGTGGGTAATGCAGGATTTTGTCCATCAACCGTCCCGAACCCCTTTCGTAAACCTCCAGACTCTAGGCCTTCTGAACCCTCGAAGTCCCGAAAGTCTGAGAAGTTTCGCCGCACAGGTTAGACGGCCAGGGCCAGACGACGCTCGGATCCTCTTAGGACTCTTGAAAGTCCTTGAGTTTAGGTTTAGGTGTATCATGGGGGCCTGAGTAATTGGCCAAAGCTCTAGTATGCAGTACTTATCTTACGAAGCCTAGGGGCCTGATCTCTGTTGAGGGCGGGCCGCTTATGAGTCCTTCTACTGCCTCCCTCCGTTCGGGCGAGCGGAGTTCCTGGTGACAGCAGTGCCGCAGCCTGGACGGCAGCGCGGACAGCCCGGACAACAGCCCCGACAGCAGCTCGGACAGCAGCCCGGACGACAGCCGGGACAGCCGGTGTCCGGGCTGCGTTCTGGGCTGGCGCGCTGTTGCGCGGGCTCGGGCTGTTGTCCACCGGTTGCTGTTCGCGATTTTGTTTGGGCTGTCGTCCGGACTATCCGGGTTCTTGTCCGGGCTGCTCCTGCTGTCCGGGCTGTTGCCCCCGGTTGTTGTTCGTGCCTTTGTCTGGGCCGTTGTCCGGCCTGTCCGGGTTGTTGTCCGGGCTGGTGCTCGGTGGCTCCTCTGGCTTGCTAGCACCTTGGGTGACACTTAGGCCGGCAAAGAGGTGCAAAAAGTGTTCAAGCTGACATGGAAGTCTATTTCACCGCATGTTCCCGGACCCGGCGTGGCCGGGCGCTTTCCTTAGCACGGTACTGTCCAAGGAGCTGACTCCGTACGTCGAGAACCTGTCCCTTTCACGACATTGCTTGCACATCAAAAGCTCTGATTCAAGATGCCTTCCAATGCTGCTGGAATGACACGGCTGTTCTTCTCGTTCTATCGCTTTTGCCAACGGTGGAAAACTTTGCGCGGGCTGCTCCGACTTGGTTTCTTTGCCTCTCACGAAGTCGGGGCAAACGGACGGCACTGCAGAATCTCGGCTCATTGATGATACATTCGTCTGCTCAACATTTCTGGCCTTTCTTCGCCCTCGGTTGAGCACAGGGGTTCCACGTAAGCGTTTGCAGCTCATGCTTCATGACCAGAAAGCCGACATACCTTATCGCTTGTACTCGCTTCGCCAAAGGCGTAACCCCATTCGTTTCATTTCGTCCAATCAACAATCTGCCGCAGGCTTGTTTCAATGGTCGTTGGAGCTTGACTAAAAGGTTCGCATCCACAAGTGCGACGATGTTGCTCACCTTTCTTGCTTGCAGCTGTCTCCGTCGTGCACAATCGTAGGCAATCTGGCTCTCGCAGCACGTCCTGCGTGGAAAGGTTGTTTATGACCCCCCGTCCTTTCTCTCACTCCTTGCTTGCTCTCCCTTCTTGAGCTGCGATGAATTGAACTTTTTTTGCGGCTTTGAAGAGGGTACGCCCCTGACAGGCACTTGCCCATCGAAGCTCTGGGTATTGACCGGCTCAGGGCTGGGTGCGGCCAGGTCGGGATGGGAAAAGACGGTTTGATGGGGGGCTGCCCGCGCTTGCCGCTGCTCTCAGTGGACTGGTGGCAGCCACTGGCTCGAGTTCACCGGGTGTGGGTGGGCCTCGGCTGTTTTCTCCGTCTGCATTCTGTTTCTGAATGTATTCGCTTCCGGCGCAGCTGTGTGCGAAATGTTGCCATGCTTTCTTGTGTGTGTGTGTGAGCACTACTGTACATCTGTCGTACAGTCCGGGACATTTGTAAGGGCTCACGAAGCTTTTGGATCGTCGCCTCCAACGCAACTGCGTGCAACATGTTTCGGTGCTTTCCGTTGTGTGTGTGTGTGTCAGCACTATTGATTCTTACGGTCCCTGAGTTATGGGGTGTAAAGAGTTTTCGGGGCTCAGTCCCGGTGTGGGTTCTTCCTCTTGTGTCAGTGACTCGGGCGTCGGGCTTGGGGTTTCGGGTCTGTCTTTGGTCGGCGCAGCGGTGTTCTTTAGAACTGCTGGGGGTTCCACGAGTTCCGCAAGAGCTTCGTTTGCGCTTTGAAAGCAAGCGGCAGAGGTCACCGAATGGTTCTCAGGTAAGCTACCGGGTATGTAAGCAAGATGAGCATGCCCCGTGCCGAGGAGAAGGAGTGCATGCAGTGTAGGGTCCTGGGCACGGCCGTTTTCGGCGCTGCGGGGCTTCACTCGGCCATGGAGGCTATGCTTCTGCTTCGGCTGCTGCGAGGTTTCTTCTTTCGGCTGTTGAGTGCTACTGTTGGAAGGGTACGGTTCGGTGTCGGGCTTTTGAGTTGGTCTCGTTGGCCAAAAAGTTGGGAGGTTCTAGGGACCTAAGGGGTTGGAGCTTGGAGACATCAGGTTCCAGGCTTCCGGAATTTCAATGGGAGGGAGATGTTGGGCTGAGGGTTTGGGGAACCGTGGCGTGGGATTCTTGAACTGTGGCGTCTCATGCCCAGCGTGCACCGTAATGCAACTTGCAGGATGTCTAGACAGGACGATGTGCGATGTGCAACCTTCTGTTGCCTTATTAGTTTCGGTCACCTGCAGCTGCCCAATCCGAGCATAGCAGGCCTTCCGCTCGGCCCCCCGGTCTGGCAACCGGGCCTTCTTCGGCCTCGTGGGCCTCTGCTTCTTGACGGCGGCCACCTGGCGAGCGGTGACGCCCACGGCGCCAGTCCATTGAGCGATCTGAAGGCACCATGGGTTTGTGCATGGGGTTGGGGATGTTGAGGGCTTAAGCAGGTTTACCAGGCTTCGTGCCCGCGGGTTTAGGGATGAGGGAGCCGTTCTTGCAGGCGGCGGGGCTCTCTGAGAAAGATCCTGCGAACCTCAGCCGCCAGAACGCGGAGAACGCAGCCTCGCAGCGTCGGCGGTGCGGAACAGCCGTGCCCCACTTGTGCAGGTGCAACTTAGTTTCGAAACCATGACATTGTCTCTGGAATCGGAGAGACTCGCAATCAATCGGCCTCACCATCCGAGTTTAACATCCGGAGCCCCCACAGGGCCTTCGAAGCTGCGGCCAAAAAAGCTGGTTCCGTGCCGTATTGGGTTTCAGGCTTCGCTTTCAGGGTTTCGGGTTTTCTCCTTAGCATTTGAGGTCCGCAGTTTATGCAGGTTACAGATTCACGCAGTGCAATTTAAACAAGAGCAGCTGCTGAACCCTGAACCCCACCCCGACCCGACAGCCCAAAACCCTAAACCCTACCTCCTAAGCCCTAAACCCATCCGACCCTGCCAGGCCATCGCGCTCGAATCATAGACTTCGCATGGTTCCTCAATGAGCCTGGATCATCCGCAGCTTTGACTCCAGCCATCCCCTCCACTCTAAGTTGCTCCAACCTCAGCTCAACTGGCCTTAGCCTCAAATCCTGTTAGACCCAGATCCAAATCCAAATCCCCAAGCTCCAACCTATCTGGCCCCGCCTCTTCCTAGCACAACCCTGAAGTGGGTTTCGAAGCTCCAAAGAGCTTCTGATGGAGCTGCGGACATGGCCTGGGGGAGGCGGGAGCTTTCTTCTCCACCCTCCCTCTCTCTGCTTCTGCGTGTTCCTTTGCTTGTGTCCGCTTGCGCGCGCAGATGAACAGCCCAGATCCCGAATCAAACCTAACAGGTTCTGAACATTGTAAACAAGCCTGCATGTTGAACGTCATGTCTTCGTATTTTTTTGAGGATGACACTGCATGTTTCTGTTGTATTGGTCTTTCAATGATGCTGATGGTGGTGGTCGTGGGAGGTTGTCAGGTTGGAGGTTGTGAGTGTCATCAGGAGCGGCCTGCCAATAGCTGGGTTGCATACGGGGAGTTCCGAAAATAGGGGACCCTAATATAGTACCCCAAATAGTAGGATCCTTATAATAAGGACCCCAAAATAAGGTACCCCCTATTTTCGGAAACTCCCATATGGTCTTGGTTATAACTCGTTATTGACGCTTCCGAGTACACTGTCAAACCCTAAAGGCCTTGAATCCGAGACCGTAAATCTCAAACACAAGAGTTTCGATAAGCCCCAAGGGATTTGGCACAAAAGGCGCAGCGCCCCGGCGCTCCGAGCAGCGCTGCGCTTGCTGGGCCCGGAGCTCTGAGACTTCAAGGTTTGCGCCTCATTTTGGGGCTTTCTAGCATTCAAAACTATGAGCAGTGTTGTATGATGTATAAATCTATGCACTATATGCTTCAGAGTATGCTGGGTTTCGGATTCATTCAGAGTTGAGCAGTGCCCTGCTTCTTTGGGAGAAGACATCAGCCATCAGCAAGCGAGTACCGCGGCGCACTTGATTTCACCCTCAACTTCGTGCGCTCGAGCTGCTTGCCTATCGAACTCTGGCTTGAGGCATGCCGTCTGTTGGGGAGGGATGTGGTGAGATTCTCAGTGTTGGGACAAAGTTGGTCTGACTGCAGTGTTGACTCTTAGCAAAGTGGAAGCTTCCGAAGCCCCGATCAAGACCATCGCGACTTCTTTCGACGCCCGAACGTTCATCCACCTGGCCGTGTACATATCCTGAACCCGAAGCTCCGAACTCCGACCTTCGCATGAGCTCTGTGACTTGAGGCTCTCGATTTCTCAGCAAGGGGCCATGTGACGCCACCCGGCCAAGCCAGGCCCACCTAAGCATTAAGCAGCGTCATTGAAAGCGTCATGGTAGGTGCTCGAAACAAGGTCACTGCAAGCTGGGCCATTATTCAGAGCGGCATTCGACTTTAAACAATTGTCTCACCTGACATGGGGCCAGTCTGTCATGTAGAACGATCCGTGCAAGAGGTCATGGCGAGCTTGGCTTGACACTGAATCCCCAACGAGCATCCATAAACTCTGGAATCCAAGGTATAGGTCCTGAATTCAAACTGATTCATGGGCACGCCCAAGGCCCAATTGCGAAGACCCGAACTTTGCTTTTTGGCACTACCAAAGCTGCTATGCTGATGGCCTTAAATGGTGGTAGCAAGGCCTTGTTTTCATGGCCATTCGTATCATCATGACTGGTGTTGTGCTTGAACCATCTCCAAACCCTGCCGTATCGGAGGCCAAAGCCTTCCAGCAAGAAGTGGCGGGGCAGATTCGCCGGAGTCCAGTGCACGAGCTCCCCAAGGTTCCTGGCGTGGGTTCCCCCTCTGCCGGAACACCGTTTACGTCCCTACACGAACCTACATGGGTATCAAACATGAAATATATCCGTTCTACATCGAATACGGTGATGGTACTGTTAAAAGAGAAAGACATTACCAACCCACCACCGACGGACACTTCTCCCGAACGGGGTTTCGGAATGTGATGTTGAGCTATCAAGCAATGCAGGTTATTCAAGCAGTTATGCTGATATCTGCAAGAGAAAAGTCAGATCATAATCAAATTAGTATATAAAGCCTCGGCAACCCTAAGCCTCCGAAGCTGCACCTTCCACCTTCAGATCCGGAGAAAGCCCCAGGAATCTGTGTTTGTACGGCCCTGAGTGCGAACCGACCCCGAGATCCGCGTCTGGAGGTGCTCTCCGATCTCGGTGGCGCCGTCTCTTTGGACCGCACTCTTCGTCCAGGGCACAGGGGAATATACTATAATATACTAGAATATAATATACTATAATATAATATACTATAAATATACTGTAATATACTATAAAATAATACTATAACATAATATGAGTTGCTGCGCAGACCCCGACTCACCAGGCGACAGAAGCCAAGAAGCCCCAAGTCCTACCACTCTGAAGCAGAAAGGAGCCCTTCAACCCCTTCTAGCCTGCAGCCCTAAGCCCCAAGCCTTAAATCCTGAACCCCAAAGCCCAAACGCCTGCGTGGGGAGGACTTCTTCAATCTCCTCACGGCGCTGCAACGCGCGGCAAAGGGCACCGGCAAGGATTCGCAGGTGCACAGTCTCGGTTGTGATGGTCTTCATGTTCGTCCGAATACCAACTTATGCTGTAATGAGGATACCATAAGACTATAAGTACACAAGGTTACTACAAGGGGTACTATTTTTGACAATTCCCTTGCCTGGATTTATCGGGCTTTGCGAAGATGCGAAGCGACGAGTTTGCAGGCCGAGCAGATGGCAAGAGAGCTCGTGAGCACCATGACCAGGCGAGGGGGTGGGGGATCTCTCGCTAAGGAACCTCCCTTAGAATAGGGAATTGGGGTATAGTATACTATAATTGTAATAAGGAGCCCCCAAATCAAAATAGTATAGTTAGACTCCGAGCCATTACGAGTCACAGCACGAAGAGTGAATCGTGGCGGTACCAGCTCAGTGATCGTGTAGCAAAAAAATAAGCAGAGCAGTCGCAGGAGGGAGAAGAAGTGACCTTAGACGAGGAAGAAGAAGCAGCAGTCGAAACAAGATGGTCCAGATGAAGTCGTAAAACAACAGCAGCTACCAGTGCACATAGTGGTAATAAGAGTACGTAAGCGTAGTACGTTAGTGTTGTTGTCATGGTTCATGATGTTTCATTGGCGCAAGTACCCCTACTCCTCCTCGTCCTGCTCCTCCGACTCCTCCACCCCTTTAATCCCAAACCCCTACGGCTCCTTAGAAGCCTTCGAAGCTCCAGGGCTCCGAATACTGTAGCCGACCTTCGGAAATGCTCCCAAGCACCGAGGCGCCTCGTGGGCACGGAGGAAGGCCCACGGGGGAATCCCGTGCCGCATGGCTGCGCAGGTTGGGGCACTGCACTTGAGGTCTTTGTCGGCTTGATCTATAGCAAAGGTTTGAGGTTGGGTGATAGGGCCTCAACACGGCTTTGAGCCTCAAATCAAGAGCCACAGATCCACCGCCCAGTAAAAGTGAAGCCCGAGTCCTGAAGCCTGATTTTAGAAAGCATGTAAACTCGCGTTCTGACGCCATGCACGAGTCTTCTGACATGTGTGAGGAAATCGGATAAACCATCAAAGCTCCCATGATGTAGTTCTCGACACGGCTTTTTCTGTTAAGGACGCTTCTGCAAGCAAATAATTGTAGCAACTGTTGCTACAGATTCTATTTCAGTCGGTAGTGAGCAGTACAGCCAGCAGCAGCAACGGCAGCGGCAGCAGTAGCAGTGGCAGCAGCAGCAGCGGCAGCAGCAGCAGCGGCAGCAGCAGCAGCAGCAGCAGCAGCACCAGCGGCAGCAGCAGCAGCAGCAGCAGCAGCAGCAGCAGCAGCAGCAGCAGCAGCAACAGTAGCAGCAGCGGCAGCAGCAGCGGCAGCGGAAGCAGCAGCAGCAGTGGCAGCAGCGGCAGCAGGAAACGCGAGTATCAATCACCCGGATGACATGATGACGACTAGGGCGAGGATGAGGACAAGCATGCGGACCGGTGTGATTTAAGCTAGCCCTTCCGTAGTGGAGTCGTGGCGAGACTTATTCATCAACCGAGGCCCAGGCTCGCATGGCTCGCTCGGGCGGCCTGGGCCGCAGCACGACTGGCGCATGTGCGGCGCCCCAGTCGGAGTCGGGGGATGATCTCTTATATATAGGGGGCCGGATTATGTGTGTGTATGTATGTATACATACATACATATATATATATATATATATGTATGTATGTATGTATGTATGTATGTATGTATGTATGTATGTATATATATATATATGTGAGCATATATGTATATGTATATGTATATGTATATGTATATGTATATGTATATGTATATGTATATGTATATGTATATGTATATGTATATGTATATGTATATGTATGTATGGAGATCGATACAGCAAAAGACATAGATATAGACATGGATATAGAGGGACACTAGTGGTATCTTGTAGGATCTACCGTATCGGCCCCGGGTCTCCGGGTACCTGTAGTCTTGGGATTTCACAGACCTTAGCCTGATCGTTAGGAATGGTCAGAGGTTCAGCATTGGAATTATTGTAGAGTTAAGACAAGAGTGTAATTATTCAGGCCCCGTTTCTTTACTCCTGACCGTACCCGACTTTTGGCTTCGAGATACTTTCACTGATACCCCGGGGACGGGGCGAGTGTTCAGAGTATAGCGCATGGATACTTTCCCTTGGCCTTTGGAGCAACGCACCCCGATAGTCCCAACCCGGCGATCGAAGTCCCCTTTCCCAAGGAGCCCAAGCTGCGAGACTCCGCTCTGGAGTTGCTCTCGGAGGCCCCTGTGACTACGTGGCCACAGGAGTTGTGAGTAAATCCTGAACCCTAAAGGGCCCTACACCCTAAAGGCCCCTTCTCCACCTAGCAGCCAACTCTCCAGGAAACCACAAAGATGCCGAAACATCCCAGGGACCCCTGAACCCGAAGGTGGAGAGAACGGCGGTGCGAGTTTTGACTTCAGCTCCCGAAGGGAAGGTCGAGCCCAGGCAGGGGTAACATAAGGGTTGCTGAAAAGTCTTGCTGTGAGGGTAGGTTGCAGAGGGTTTTGCTGTCTTTTCAGCGCTGTGTCGGAGTTTACAAGTGTTTTTTCTTTTATGGTTTTGTCAGGAATGTTAAGTTCTTGTTGACGGAAGTGCTTATAACGGCGTTTGAAGGGTTGTATACGGGGTTACGGATTAGGAGCAGTTTCCAATTATGAGGATATACCAGAAATAGCATCGTTTTGGGTATCTAGGTACCGTAGTACCGTCCACCAACGGTGTCATCACAGTTTTTGTCGGTAACAGGTTCCTTCTCCGCCAGAAGCACCCAAGACTAGAAAAACACATCCCGACTGATCCCTGTCCGGTGAGCCGCAGCTTTGGGGAAGGCCCTGCTCTTAATCCGACTCCATAAGCCAGAAGCCCCGAAGCCTGAAGGGATGCAGCGCAGCTCCTTTGGGCGATGGCGACCTGGCACGTGGCTTGCCCAAGCTTGCTGCAGAGATGCTTGGCATGCACGGCCGTTTCGAGTGGGGGCGGGCATGCGTTCGGCGATGAACCTGGAGTCGTTGTGGGTTCATCTCGCCAAGACCGGGGCAACCCCTACGCCTCATATGTTCCAGAACCGATGACAAGACCACCACAGATAGCATACAGAAAGGGAGCAGCCATGCAGGAAGAGGAGGAGCGGCAATAGCAATAGTAGGCTCGAGGCGAAGAGGACATCGTCAGCACCGTCGTCGTCATTCCTGAGGCTTGTCGCCGCAGCTACGCCGCCAGAGATCCGATGCTTGGGCACCGCAGGCTCCAAGGGAGGGCTGAAATTTAAGGGAGGTTATTTCAGATCTTCACATTACCGGGGGCTGTGGGAGCTTTCGGAGCTTTGTGGTCTCGGTGGTGGAGTACATCCTAGCAGTCAAAAGCCGGAGTTGGGCTCAAACCTCGAATATCTGAACGCCCTAAGCCCCAAGCATGATCTAACAACGGCCCAACCCAAAATAGGCCTCAAGCCAGACTCCAACTTTTCAAAACTTGAGGATGCCATCTTGGGTCTTAGGGGCCTCAAATCCCAGAACCGTGAGCCCAGCACTTTGTGCAGAAACTCTATGTTAGAACACTGCAAAGGCTTGTCTACACACACGACGCGACTGAGAAAGAGGCATCCCATGAGTCCGGCTGCGGCACCCTTCCACGGTATGCAAGCCCTGAGCCCCCAACTCCCGAATCCTTTAGACCACGAGGTTGGGGGCCTCAGAAGCCCCATTGACATTAATTTTGCTCGGCCTTGTGAGCTCGGAAGCCCTTCAGAAGCCCGGCAAGACTCAACAACAGTGCGGAGAGCAATCCTGAAGCCTTATAAGTCCTCAGCGCTCCCTAGCCTATTGTACCTAAAACCCTCAACCCTGCAAACCCTAGACCTTACACCCAGACCCAAAACCTCAAACCCAAGAACCTTAAACCCCAAGCTCTCCAAGTCCCCAAAACCAGAGGACACCTCGAATTTGCTGTGGGCCATGGGCCGCCTTGGCGGGGACGCGGATGTCGTGGAGGCGCTGGTCTCGGCCGCCGCGGCCCAAGGGATGCAGATGGAGGTCCAGGCCGAAGTTTTTCTTTTCTGGGGCTTAGGGTTTAGGGTTTATGGTTTGTGGGGTTGAGGGTCGAAGGTAGTGCGGTCTTACGAGTTCAGGGGTGTAGATTTGACAGTTGGGATTGGGCGCTTGTGATTTGCGGGCCTTATAGAGGTCGTTCAGATTTGGCTTGCTTAGGGCTGTGGCTTGAGCTGGGACGACAAAATCCAACATCCACCCCCCGGGCAACGCTCTTTACAGGGCCTCTGCGCCGCACTCACGGCCTGCGCGCAGCGCTTTCGGGGATCGATCTCGGAAGACTGGCCGAAAGGCCTGGCGACTCGGCTACGGACCGTTGGGAGGTTCTTGTTTGGCGGATCTTGTCACTGTGGTGGCTCTCTCTCTAGTGGTGTTTGGAGTTTGTGAGTCTCCTCGGCGGGCGCCTGAATGATTTAGAAGAGGCTCCATCGGGGAGGCCGGGTCCTTTGGTTCTAGCTTCCGGTTTCGAGCACAGCCGGTGGAGGTACCTCGGCCCAGAGAAGGCACAAGAGCTGTCTCAGAACGTGTTGGTCCTGGCTAGTAGCCTCAGCCGTGCTGTGGGGCTTTGGCTGCGCTGTCTTTTGAGGAGACCCTCGTTCGGGCAGCATCCGACAGCTCCCCGGCCATTACAAGATGCCACCCTGGTGTTCGTCATCAGAAAGTCTGAGCCGTAGTAAGACATATAGTGAGGGTAGGAAGCACGTACCGAGGTGATGATAATAAAGCTAGAACAACAAGCATACCGACAACAATGTTGGCATATTGCTGATACTGCCCAGTAGAAAATCCTCCAAGCTCTATTATCTATATCTGTATTCAGTTGTATCGATACACGTGCGTGTGTGTGTGTGTGTATGTGCATAATGCACGAACGCACTTGAACCTGTTTTTTCGATTTTAATTTACCTACTTGTTATTGTGTTTGTGAATTTTTGTTTTCCGTGTAGTGTATGTGTTTGTTTATATAGAATATATATACACATATATTACACATTCACATATATATATATATGTACATATCTAACATATGTATGTATGTACGTAGGTTTGTTTGTCACAGACATACACACATACACATACATACATGCATACATACATACATCCATACATCCATACATACATACATTCTTTGTATATATACACATACACAGACATGTGCATACGGCATGTGTGCGCATGATGCAATGATATATTCGTACGTGTATACAGCTGTAGATGTAGATGCAAGTTCAACTGCAAATGCACATGCATGTTTACACACGCACACACAAAACCACTATCAGCACCAAAACAACTACAATTGACATGGCAAGTATACGGAAAACGAAAACATTTGGCAATTATACGGTTAGGTACATGTACCTATACATCGATAAATAGATATTTGCACGGACCGACAAGCATTCATACACCGCGCCCACACAATGTACGAAAACACACACACACATATATATATATATATATATATGTATATGTATATGTATATATCAATATGTATGTGTTTGTATATTTGTATATACATGCATGTAGATATGCAGACAGATAGACAGGCAGACAGATAGACAGTTACCGAGAGAGAGCGAGAGAGAGAGAGAGAGAGAGAGACAGGGGGAAAGCCCGGCCCACAAGAAAGCAAGAGATGGAGAGAGAGACAGAGAGAGAGAGAGAGAGATATATATATATATACTTATATATATATATGTATATATATATATGTATATATATATATATATACGTATAATTTTTACATAGAGCGATAGAGAGAATGCATGCATGCCTGAGGAGTGGAGAAGGAGGCTTTACTGCAGGACAAAGTCAGAATCTGCCTTCAGGCTGTTCTTTTACCGTGCTCCTGCACCTGCTCTAGTCTTGTCCTGTGGAGTTTTGACAGGGTTGTGGCCTTGTAAGGTTGAGTGGTTTAGTCGTTTTTTTGGCTTCGGGCCTTTAGAGGGCTGCGTTCTGCAATCTCATGTGAAAGTGCTAGACCCCCTATTTTTGAGCCCTCAATTCCCCAGGACTCTGCTGGGCAGCTTCCACACGGCCAGGCGACAGGGCGCTGGAGGTGGCCTTCCCGTACTGGCGGAGTTGGGCAAAAATATCCAGCGCTTCTGACAGCTCACCACACACAGGGCTCGGAGATCTAAGATCTAGATTCCTAAATAGTTGTTAAATCCATATTCTCGGTCATCCTCACTCCCAGACGAATCAAGGCAAATGCACCCCTATGCGGGCTCAGATGCAAAAACCCTAAGCCCTAAACGTTCCGAAGCCCGCAATTCCTCAGAGTCTTGATTCCCCCTCCCTCATCAGTCTTCTGGCAGGCCAGCAGAGTTGGTCCAGGTGCTTTGGGCTTTGGCCGCCCTTGGCGTGGAGTCTCCACCTGCCGCCGAAGCGCTTCGACGCCGGGGCTGGGAGGCTGCGAAGTTCTTCTTTTGCTTTGCAGTGGTCTGTAGAATCAGGCAGTAGGTTTCAGCCGCAGCAAGTGACATGGAGTGCACTGTAGCGCCTCCTTCGTTCGTCCCTAGTGCATTTCGAATTCGGCACGAGTCATCACGGCTGGGGTATGCTGAAAGTGGGAAGTGAAAGTAGCATGGGATGTAAGGATGGGAGGCGCGGGTTGGTGTCAAAGTCAGCCTGTGAAGCAGATCAAACTGAAGTGGGCTTTGCCTGGAGTTGAAGCCTCCCTGGGTTCCTGTTGGAGGAGCTGACTTGCTGTTACCACCATGCGGACACAGAGCAAGAAGTAGCTTCCCTCATTATGATAACTTGCATGAACTTCCCCAACAAGGACCTGGATCGTCAAGTACATGGGTCGAAACCCACCCCGCCCCCCGAAGCGATGCCCGAGTCAGGCACCACTGTATATCCTCAGAACAGAACGAACTGAGCAAAACAAGGAGGCATTCAATACAAAATCACTGCTTACTAATCCTCCGGCAATCCATAGAAGATCTCCTCGGTTAGACATTTGATTAATAAACACTCATTTTTGAAGGGCCTAAACAATGATTCGGATCCTGTTTATCACCACATCTGTCTGTCAATCAGGACCATTACACAGGATTGTTACTGATCTCTGGTGCCCTACACCCACGTGCAAAGTTCCTGGACCCATGAACCCTAAACCCTACTAAACCCTAAACCCTAAACCCTAAACCCTAACCTAAACCCCTCAACCCCCAAGCCCCTAAGCCCCTAAGCCCCTAAGCCCCTAAGCCCCTAAACCCTAAACCCTAAAACCCGGACCCACGAACTCTGAGACCCTGTCGGCACGAGACCTCTCCCTGGTGGCGTGGAGCTGCTCGGAGAAAACCGCTATTTTCACGTCAGGGCATGGCTGCAGGGGGTATGGGGCGTTGGGGCTTTGAGGGTTTAGGGGTTGATTTGTGCTTTTTTTGTTTCGGGGATTCCGGGTCCGGACTGTTAGGGTTTGGGGAGTTGGGGATTCGGCGTCAGGGACGGGGAGCATTGTACACGGATTCAAGCGATTTCTGAGCCCTCTCTCCCGTGGTCTTCTTGGATCACTCTTGTCTGAGCACACCTTCCGAGGGTTGCAGGATTCCTTCAAGTGCAGTTTAGGGGAATGGCCCCTTGTGGGATAAGCGAGCTTGGAAAGGCTTTGCTGCCACGAGCATGATGGACCCAAGAGTGGCAGCCTGAGACCGAACGGGATTCAGGGTTTTAGGGTTTGGGGTTTAGGGGTTTAGGGTTAAGGGTTTAGGGTTTAGGGTTCCGGGATTGCAGGTTAGGTAGTGTTTGGTTTTCTCTCTGAATCAATATCCCTGTCTGTGGCTCCTTGGAAACTGGGCGCTGTATATATATATATATATATATATCCCTGCTCTCATGTCCAGGTAGCAAGCTGGACTCTCATCAAGTCGTGCCTGCGGAGATCCAAAACGAAAGGTTTGTTAAGGTTTGGGCAATTGGAAATCGCATGTACCAGGCGCTTTCGGAGATTCCGAGGCGAGTTTCAGCTTCGCAATGAAGCTCCACGCATGGTGCTGATGATGGTGAGTACGATACTGGTAGATGATAGAGGATCGCAGAAAGAGGGCACAGGAGCAAGGGCACACGATCGCTGATAGTTGATTAGTTGTTGGTGATCTGTCATCGGTGATCGATTGTGGATGATAGATGCATTGTGCTCCTTACGGCGGCTGTTCGTATTTTGATTATTCGTACCATTGCTGCAGCTGCTGCTGCAGCTGCTGCCGACTGAGTGTTTCGTGGTTGCCGGTCTTCAGCATCTCGTAGAACATGGGATGAGCTGAGAGCACAAATTTAAGCAGTCCGACGCCAAGGACTTGGAGGCGATTGCGAAGGCTGCTACTCCAAAGATACAAGACTTCGACGCTCAAGGTACGTGCACCGTGGGGTTGGTCTTTTCTAGGGTTTCAAGGAGGGCTTGCAGGTATTCCACAAGCCCTGCCTTGCCCTGCCCTGCCCTGCCCTGCCCTGCCCTGCCCTGCCCTGCCCTGCCCTGCCCTGCCCTGCCCTGCCCTGCCCCGGCTGCTGCAGGTGCAAGCTATGCGGTATTTGTTCC
>CAJNDV010016158.1:57096-67718 GCA_905221635.1 Symbiodinium sp. CCMP2456 | reverse complement strand
CACACACACACACACACGCACCGATCTGTTTTGCTTGTTTTCGTATACGTCTACCCGAGTCTACCCAAGTCTAGCCACGACATCCGAAGCATCGGGATTGCCGGGTTGCTGTTCAAATGGCTACAGATATGACGCCACGGCAGCTAGATCGCATGCTTGCTCAGTTGCAACGTTGACCATCACCTGTCATCTTCCCCAGTATCTGTCACCTACTGCATGACACCTGGATCCCCATCTGAGAGGACTGGGGAACAGGAGCCGGTCCGGAGTCGGAGGAGATCACCAGGCTTGCAGTCGCAGCCCACGTTGAGGAAACGGCAGTTTTTGCCTGGGTGGACTCCACTCCAAGTCCCCACTCTAAAGGGTCTTTGCTTCGAAGGTCGGAGGTTTGGAGATTTCCTATGATAGGCCTGCTGTAGCCAAGCCCAGATGTAGAGTATGCCAAGAGCCCGCCGGTGGTCTTGATCGCACGACGATTTGTGGTCACAATCGCTCTGTGGGTATCTTCTTCCTCTCCAGCCCCTCATACGCAGAGGCTCCACCTTGAACGACTGGATGGCATGGGTGCTTGAATGTGCTTGAAACTGATCAACTTGGAACAATGCGTGAAGCTCGGGCTTGCGGTATGCCATCTACTTGTGCTTCCCTGCTCTGCACGTCGACCCCGAAGTCCCCCTGCGAGCACAACTGGGCCCAGCTCCAAGGATTTCCTGACGGCAGTAGCCTGGCTTTCGGCTGGGGACCGTGTCACGGGTCTTGGGGCATCGGGCTTGCAGGTCGACGCCGGAGCAGTCAGTGTTCGGATTTCAGGGTTTTCACGTCAGAGGCCCGCTGCCCTTGGCCCCCAGAATCCTCCCTTCGGCTCACCCTTCGGCCCGATGTTCAATCTGAAGTGACACTCCGGAAAAGCTGCCTGTCATGCTTTCAAACTGCTCGGAGATCGCTATGAGTGCAGCATCCTCACTCCTGCCAGGGTGAAGTTCAAGACCCAGCCGGGGCCAGGCTATGCTGGGTCTAGTATGTCGGGCTCCATGCAGGAATTCCACTTTCGAGGCTTTGATGGTATGATGCCCCTCAGTAACGAACAAGCAAACAGGATGAATCGGCGAACTTGTGATAGGATCCTTACCGGGAGCAGGAATTGTCATTGTCAGATTATGTACCCCCTGGCCTGGGATCCGCCACTGTCACCGAAACTTGTCCATCGGCCTGGCATGGCAGTCTGCGAGGCTTCAATTTCCGAGTTTGTGCCTCTTCTAAAACACATCGGCTGCTTCCTCATGGGCTCTCACGATCCTCTGGAAGGCTTGGCGCCCGGCGACTGCAGCGCAAATGGCCTGTTGGATGCTGCTTTCGCGGACAACCTCTGGACGTGCGGGAAGTGATGGCTACTCAGCTACTCGAGGGAAGCTGAAGTCGCGAAAGGATTCCGGTCCCGAGAACTCAATGAACTTCGCCCTGGTTTTAGTGCTGCCGGTTCTGGTCAGGTTCCTTCTATGCCCAAGCCACACAAAGGTCTTTCTGCCGTGCAAAACCCCTTTCGGGGGCCCGCCCGGGAAGTCATCACATCGATGTTGCTGCATTGCTTTGTAAAGAACTGCGGTGCCGAAAGCTCCTGCAGAGCTTGGGGGCTTGGGGACAACAGAGAGGAGCTCCGCTTCTGCCCACTAAAACACAGAAAGGCTCATGCGATGCACAAACTCTCCACAGCGCATCAGACCTCGCAGAGATTTACAGCTAACAGATTCCGAGAAAGCCGGCGTTGGCAATGCCAAAGCACGGGCGGAGTCTGCGCCTAGTCCTGATTTGGTGCGGCGACAATCTGTCTTTTCCAATGTGTGTCTTGCCATTGAGAAGAGCAAGTGGCTGAGTCTCCTCTAGCGAGTGTGTTGTAGAAGCATCCGAGCTCACAGAGATCTGATTCTCCCACCTGGCTCGACATGTTTGCGGCTGAGGGACAATCAGGACCGAATTTAGATATCAGCAGGCAGTGTTGCTGTATCGATTGCAAAACAAGACCTGCAAAGCTCTGGACAAAAGTCGTTGAAATCTGAGCTAGAAATCTCGACCCTCGACCTGCAAACAAACAAGGCTCGGCAGGCCCTGTTTTTAGGCACTCAGAAGCCTGCCGCGTTGGGCAGGGCACCTGTCCAGCAAGAGCTTGTGCACTTGGGGTCGAAGGCTCGCCGGACCGACGTCAAATGGCCATGTGTTTGCGAGCTTTCGGAGGGGGTGCTTCGGGACTCTTCGCTGGTAAGTTATTTGCACTCCTCACCCTGTCGGAATTGAATCAAAGTTCTAGAAGTCTGAGCCACCACGTGCAAAGTGCAGGCCGGAGTTGCGTGCAAACTCGAAGCCCTTCCCGCACTTCACCGTCCTGGACGACGACATCGTCGTCCTCCATTCCTGCACAAGCCAATTCAAGGACTGTCAGAGTCGACAAACCTCAGAACGCCTCCGTGGAGGTACCAGAATGTACAGGCTTTTCAAGATCTTCTGATCCGTCCCTCCCACTCTCTCTCTCTCTCTCTCTCTCTTTCTTTCATCAGGGCTAGGGGCAAGAGAGGCCAGCCCCCCTCACCTCTCTCTCTCTCTCTNNTCTCTCTCTCTCGCTCTCTCTCTATCGCTTTCCTCTCCTGCTTCTTCTCACGGGCCTGAAGGAAGTGTGAACACATTATTTCGTTATGTCTGTATGTCTTTCTCTCTTTCGTCATTTATTACTTGTTTCGTTCGTTCGTTATTTCGTCATTTATTTCGTTATTTGTTGCTGTCTTTCGTTCGTTCGTTCGTTCGTTGGTTCTTTGTTTTTTATCTATGTATGTCTTTTCTCTCGTTCTTTCGTACTTTCGTTATTTCGTTCGTTATTTCAGTTATTTCGTCATGTCTGTCGTTCTTCATGTATCTATTTTTTTCGCTGTTTCATTCGTTCTTTCTGTCTGGCTTTCCGTCGTTCGTTCGGTCTGCCGTTCGTCATTTGTTTCGGTATTTCTTTTGTTCGTTATTAACTGTTTTCGTTCGCTCATTCTTTATGTATGTCTGTCTTTCTTCCGCTAGTTTGTATGTCTTCCCTTATGTCTGTCTTTCTGTCGTTCCGTCGTTCTTTATTGCTGTCTTTCGGTCGATAGTTATGTATTTATTTCTGTCGGTATTTCGTTGTGTATTGATGTCTGTATTCGTGTATGTCTTTCTCTCTTTCCTTATCTATCGCAATCTTTCGTTCTTTGCTTCGTTCCTTCGCTAGTTTCGTTCGTTATGTCTTTCTGTCGTTATTTCTGTCTGTCGTTATTTCTTTCTTTCGTTCTTTCGATAGTTCGTGCGTTCTTTCGTTATTTCTTTAGTTAGTTATTTCGCCATTCCGGTCTTTCTTTATGTTGTTATGTCCTTGTTTCTGTCGTTCCGCCGTTCTTTATGTCTGTCTTTATTTCGTTATTTAATTATTTCTTGCTTTGGTTCTGTCGATTGTTCGTGCGTTCTTTATGTCTTTGTTTCGCTCGTTATATCTATTTATCTCGTTCGATATCTATTTATTTACTTCTTTATTTCTGTGTTTCTTTCGTTCGCTTTCTAGTGCGTTAGTTCGTTATTTCTGTATTTATTTCTTTCTATCGTTCGATATTTGTGTCTTTCCGCGGATCTTTATTTCTGTCGTTCGTTGTTTAGTTCACGAATTTGATATTTCTGTGTTTATGTATTTCGTTCTTTCTTCTGTCGATTTTTGTTCTTTCGCTCTTTCGTTCTGTCTTTCGTGTGTTCTTCGTGGCAAGAGCAGCAGCAGAGCAAGGAGGAAGATGAGGAGAGGCAGTGATACTAGCAGCGGCATCGGCGGCCGCTGCCAGTGTTTGGAGCCCCGCTTGGTGTTGTGTCGATGCTGCTTGTGAGATGTGAGCAGTTGCAGCATCTGCTGCTGCCGCTGCCTCTGCTGCTGCTGCTGCTGCTGCTGCGGCTGCTGCTACTGCTCCTGCTCCTGTTCCTGCTATTGCTGCTGCTGCTGCTACTGCTACTGCCACCGCCGCTACTGCTACTGCTACGATGACGACTACGACTACTTGAAGTGTGTAGGCAAGATGCCATGGTCTTGTGCATGGAATTGTCGTTTCCCCACTGCCTGAACATCTTCCAATTCTCAGACTCACATCATCCTGCCACTCCAAGCCGCCTTGCTACCACTTGATAGCTTGTTCACTTTGCCAAGACTGCTGACCTTGAGCTTGAATGCCGATCGTGATCGGTCGGCGATCCCGATCTGAGCACCGGGTCCGGCAACAAGCATCAGAACAATGATGCCAAGTCACACGCACCGAAAGCCTCTGTGTCTATGGGAAACGGTCTGGCCTCTTGCTTGTCATCCACAGCGCCCCCGAGCTGGTGGCTGTTTCAGAAACAGCAGGGGTGCTCCAAGCTCTTCGGCAACAAAAGCTCAGGGGTGATCTTATTCTACTGTCCCGAACGATGCCTCGGGTGAGTTGGAAAATGAAACGTGGTATGGCCAACGAAGCCTGTTGAAACGGAACTATATTTGTCGGAGCCAGCGGCGGCGCAGACGCACGTATGCCTTTTCATGCCTCTTCAAACATTGCTCCCTTGCCTGAGGCCTCTTGACTAGACTGAGGCGTCCTTCCTGAATCTGGCGCGGGCATGCCCTTACGATTCGTCACAATACCATCTCTGCCAGTATGCTCTAGCAGCCGTCTCGACGCTGCCATCTTGATTCTAGCCCCAACCCCGGAGAAAGCACAGGCAAAACTCAACGCAAACCGAAGAGCGCCCCGCATGGATCTTTGCTGCGACTAGCTCGGGGAAGATTTCCTTCACGAGTATCTCAAAGCCCACGACATGCAACGACCCTTTCCTCGAATAAGGTCCGTGTAAATTACAGAGAAGGTGCTGAAGCTTCCATTTAAAGTACTTGAATCCACTCTTAAATTCTGCCACTTGCCACATGCGCTGCAGCCCGGGCTTTTTGGCGTTCAGGTCGCAGCGTGGCTCAGCCGAGGCTTCTTCGCTTCTCTGGCCTCCCACTGCAGAAGACACAGCAACAAAGAGAAAGAACAGCAATCAGCAGTTCCAATAATTATCATAGTGATGATGGCAATAGTGATGATACTGATGGTCATGGTCATGGTCACGGTTAAAGTTATGCTGATGCTGATAGCAAAAGAAATACCATGAGAAACCGTTCGCATTGCCGATGACACTGAGGCGTGATGACGCAAGGGCCAACAATCACACATGAGGTATGTTGGAAATGAGCCGTCCTTTCCATGGCAAAGCTTCGGTGAAATCGGGCTCAGGCAGAGGATAATCCAGCAAAGGTTATCATCGACCTACTTGGTGAAGTGCATGTGTGCGTCTCTGCACGTGGCTGGGGTGCGGTAGTTGTTACGCAGATGCTGAAATAATGATGATATAAAACCATAGTGAACCTCAGAAAGTTGGAACATCAATCTAGGATGATTAGTTCTGAGATTCTCTGTACTACTTTAAGGGCATCCGGAAGATGATGTTCCAACTTTCTGGCTTCTACTGTAATATAATCCGCTCGCTGCTCCAACACTGCAAACCGTCAAAAAATCATCAATCTTGCAAATGCACCAAAAGACGCATCTCCCAGTTTCAGCGCTGAGAACCCTCCGTCCACGGTCACACCGCTCGCACGTATCGCTGCCTTCGCAGATCGGTCGCTCCTGTGCCGGCGAATGCGTGGCGCGGCTTTTGCAGCATAGGGCTTGGAGGAGTTCGGTCTCAAGCTCTGCGATTCTGGCTCGACTGGTGCGGCTTCGAAAGAGGGATGATACTCCGCTCGATCCAAAGATGCTCGACTTGCCCCATCGCGACACAGACAACCGAAGGTTCGTACGTCGCAGCCCCGAAGGCATATAAACCGAAATTGAACCAAACCCGACAAACGGCAGCATCCGAAAGTCCGAAAGAAGATCGAACTAAGTCCTTGGACCTGCTTCCAAACATGCACCGACAATCTCAAGCACTTCAAGCTTCAATCAGGACCTACGTAGCTTGGAGAAAGTCCTCGTTCCACTGTCCGAAGACTCCACGCTGTCTCCGTCCTTGTGATCGAGTATATATAAGGCCCTTGACAAACAAAAGGGGTGTGGGAGGAAACCGGGACGTTCATGCTTGGTATTTGAGCCCCCGAGGTACACCTTTCTCAATCTCCTGCTTGTTGGACGACGACGACGACTACTAGGACTGCAGCTGATAGCACCACCACCATCGCCGCCACCACTGCCAATCTTGCTGTTGCGCCTGCATCTGTTGTCGTCGTCGGTGCTGTCGCTGGTGTCTTTTTTGATGATGCTGTCGCTGCTGCTGTCGCTGCTGCTGCTGCTGCTGCTGCTGCTGCTGCTGCTGCTGCTGCTGCTGCTGCTGCTGCTAGGGCTGGTGATGCTGTTGCTTTCGTAGTTGTGCCTACGGCTGTGGTTGCACAACCTGTGGTGCTTCCCGAACAAAAAGCCTGTCAATCGAAGATGCACGGCCCGAATGATTGAGACAACCGCAGCGCTAATGCCAAAATGTATGCATGGCTGACTCAAGCTGGTAGGACCAGGTGGCGATGTAAGGATACCAAGCAAGATTCCGCCCAGGCTACATCACAAGCTGACGAGCTCATACCTGAAGCGCGCTCTCCTTGGCAAAGATCGTACTCGATGAACCAGAAGCTAAAACACCACCATCTCGAAGCCCGGAAAGACAACAGTTTTCCTGTTCGTCCTGCGCCAGGAAGCGGCGGCAACGGCGCGAGCCCTTGAGCACGGCACGGAAGGCACCGCGAAGGCTTCCTGCTCTCGGCTCCAATCCTTTTTCGAGGTTTGGCTTGGAATGGACAATTCTGGATCTGCACGATTTCTGGGATTGGGATGTTTGCAAGGTACAACAACCTTCTGTAGAAACTTCGCCTCTTGCAAGGGGCCCTCACAACAAGAAACAACAAGCAGTGCCTGCAGCTTCCGGCGTAAGAAAGAACGGCTCGTGGACACGAGGATCTGCCTCGGTCTGAACATGTAAGGAGTGTTTTTTCTGTCAAACGATCACACCCTCTCTCATACGAGATTGAGCGTGCAAGCCTGTGTCTACCTTGAAGCGTCGTTAAGCCTGTCGAAACACACATACGTGCTGTAATTCCTGAAACCCTCGGAACGCCAGATCGTCCCAGAAGCGCGTACTTCCGAAATCCATCAGCTCCTCTAAGTCTAGGTCCACGCACTGCTGAGCTTGTGACATTCAGCGCCGCTGCCGCTGCGGGCTCGGCTGCCCCGCCCAGATAGGTGGCCCAGGCACCATAGGGAGCAGAACGGAGGCCCTGCCGTGGGGACGGGAGAAGCTCAAGTGGTGAGAGCCATGCGAACGGACTTGCCGGAGCCCTGCCCGCACCTCCAAAGCCTTGACCTGGCACAGGAGAGCGAAATCAAAAAACTAAACCCTAAAGCCTAGTTTTACCCGAAACTCTAAGGATGCGTTGCGCGCCACCAAACCCAAAAAGTCTCATGGAAGAATGCGCGGCTTTCTCCGAGCCACGAGATCGTGGCAGAGTACCCGACTTGTCGCAAGTGCGCCCGCCCGCCTCCTTGGCCACGTAGGCTTGGAGCACCTCGCCCTCGCAAGCATCCGGCACGCCGAGGACCAAGAGGTCCACAGAAAGCCCAGCAGACGCGAAGGCCACGTGGAAAAGGTGCCGGGCACGGGCTGCGTGGAAGTCGCTGGTGACGACCCAAAGCCTCCTGGCACCGTGTTCCCGGACGTATTCCACGGCCATGAGGGCCTCGTCCACAGTGTGGAGAGCCTCGAGACCAGGGTCGATGATGTGCTCTGCCGAAAGCCCGCAATCCAGCAAAGCTTGCTTCACATATCTCCAGTGTGAGGTGGAGGTTCGGTTGAAGAAGCGATTTGGGTCGGCTCCGCCCGAGACGAGGACGGACACATGCTGGCCAGCAGCAGCAAGGGCCCTCCATAGGGATGCGGTCTTCACAGCTCGCTGCCGTACCTCCCCATCCACATTGCCCTTGTCGTCATTGGAGGACCCCAGCTGCAGCAGCAAGAAATGGCCTCCGCAGGAGAGACTTGCATGACAACACCCTGGCATTCCTCCCGTTGAAAGCAAAGGCTAGCGGCTACTCGGCCAGTCGAGCCTTCGTCTTCGTTCCAAAGGTCTGGAGCCTGCAGCCGCTGAGCTCTCCGGGAATCTTCATCTCTCACAGGAGGAGCATGCTTTGGAACGAAGATACCGGTGCCAATCAAACGGGCAACATCCACCAGAATCTCGGGGCACCCGGACCTTCACCGATGCGTGTCGTTTGACGACCTCGGCTCCCACCATCGGCTGCGATATGACACCCAGCAGTCTCTAGTCACTCTAGTCCCGCCACAATGGGCAGCTGCCCGAAACTCACGTTGACTTTTGCCTCTTCGGGCACAAAGGGCTCTCGGCTGTTTCCTTTTCGCAGCTCTGGCCGCAGGGGGCCTCGACGATGTCCTCCAGGAGGCCCTCCTTCGCTTTTCTGGTCATGACGCCCTTGCCTGCCGTGCGCAGGAAAGGTGTGAGGGGATGCCAAACGGAACGCACAGCACGCTACGAACTGTTCGGATTCTTGGACGCCTCCATGATCGAAATCTGACGCGGTGGTGTTGAGGTAGTCATTCGCGACATTTGTGACCCTCGAAGCCCAAAGACACCAAACCTCACGTCCTAAAGACCCTGGCCGAAGCGGAAAGCGTTCACCATGGTCTCAGCACAGATTTGTTTTGAGTTCTTCTTGCAAAGGCTGTGCCGAAAGCGACTGTTGGACACCTCGTCGTTCCAAGCCGCGCAGCAGGAGGCCTGTGCGGAGTGTGATCTCAAGGGCTCGAGGCTCGAAGTTTCCATCCTGACGCGGCCTGCATTGGCAGGATGCCAGTTGACGAGGCTCTCCTTCGTGGACCGATTGTTGTCGCTACTTCGGCGCTAGACCCCGTGCCTGTGCTTTATGGGGCACGTGACCCGTGACCAGCAGTCCGACCAAACCCAGCAAAACCCAAAAAGAAGCGCTCCAACTGCAGCCCGACGCACATACGCTGTGAGGTTCAGCTCTGTGCCCACCACGACTGTGGCGTGTGGCAGGCCACCACTGAAACTGGCAGAGCAAAGGCGACAAGAACAGGCTTGCTGTCGGTGCGAATCAGAAAACGTCGCTGTCAGTTGGCATACCGCAAGCGACTTCTCCACATTCGCCGAAGCACTGGAAGCCTCGCAACATCTCCAGGCTGCAGCAAGGCGATGACGGCCGCCTCCCAACAAGCGTCCAACAAGAATGAGGTGAGGTGGTCGCAAGCTGAAGTTGGGGTGCATGGGAGGGTCACTGCTGTCGGGCATACTGGGATGAGCTTTGGGCCTGTTCATGCCACCGAAAGCTGAGGCCTTTGATAGAGCTTGCGTCTGCTCTGGCGACAAAGGCCTCAGTGAGGGGCCAAGGAGAGGGCTGAATGTATACGACGTGCAGCAGGATTCGGAGTCGGGACCCCGCAGAAACGCCTCAGCCATCCCAAGCCTTCTACACCGCATTTCCCTGACTGAAGACAGCCTGCGGAAGAGCTCCCCTTCGTGCCGCTGCACGATCTCTGCAGCGTGATCCGGACCCCAAAGCGCCACGAGCTTCAGTCCTGTCTGACAGATGGCGTCAGGGAGTTGATCATCTGCTCTGATGCTCGGAAACTCCCAAGACGTTTTGCCGGCTCCAGGGCTCCAGGGCTCAGGGCTCCACGGGAGTGTAGCTCTTGGGTAAGACACAAAACATGAGCAGGTCCATCGGCTGAAGGAGTCATGTTCCGAATGCTCTGAACACAACCCTCCCACAAGCTGTAAACCGCCCCGACCCTTGGACCAGTCCATCGATTTCGCAGACCATGCAGCGAGGTAGCTTGCAGGCAAGATGGCAGAGGGATTTCGGCTTGTTTTCGCCGAAACCCAGCCAAAAAAGCCTTTCAGGCATGACCGTACTACCGGTGAAAGCTGACCCAAGGCCTTCACAAAGACTCAAAAGTAAATGGAATCATCGATCCCTGTGCGGTTCTGATCAGCTCACAGAGGCCTGAATCATCTGGAGATGATGATGATGATGATGATGAGCATGATGAGGAAGATGACGATGACGAAGACGAAGACGATGACGAAGACGAAGACAAAGACGAAGATGAAGATGAAGATGATGATGATGATGATGATGATGATGAGAAGGACAATAGTCTTGATCATGAATCATGACCACGATCATGGTGTTGGGGCTGATGATGATGATGATGATAATGACGATGACGATGACGATTGTGAGGAGGAGGAGGAGGAGGGAGATGGGATGAGGAGGATGATGGAAATGGTGGACATATGGATGCACAGATGACCATTGTACCGATGAACGGGGAAACAGATATGGGCGTGAACAAATAAATTGAAGTCGCATAGCCATACCCATCTGGTTATCCATCTGTCTAACCATGTCTATATCTGTACTTATACCTATATCTTTATGCCTCTATGTGTGCATGTATGTGTATGTATGTATAGTGAGAGAGAGAGAGAGTGAGTATAGAGCTCAGCGCATATATTATATACACATTTGTATATATATATATAT
>CAJNDV010016158.1:12197-57047 GCA_905221635.1 Symbiodinium sp. CCMP2456 | reverse complement strand
TACATACATACATACATGTACATATAGATGTACATATACAAGGGATGAGTATATATGTCTGTAACTGTATGTACACATGCACAGACATGCACCCTCGTCTCTAAAACGCCTGACTGACTTCAGCTCTCAGACCGCTGAAGTTTCGCCGGCCGTCGTTGATGTTGCCTTGCCGAAAAGAGCTTCCGGCATTGTGGTCTGCTTGCAGACCATCAGCTGGAAAGGCAGAGACGGTCTTGTATTTTTCTGTCGTTCAGGCCAGTGCAGAAAAACAATTCAAGAAACGACTTTGCAACACTGTGCACAAATTGCTGGTTTGTACAATACTAAATGTTCTCTGGATCTGTGGACTGTTCGCCACATTTTGCCACAACACGCCGGATTTTTTCCGGCATCACGCCACGCAGCTATTGCAGTTGCTTCACAGCAGCTGCAACATCTTCCAAGAGCAGGGCATCACGGCCTACTTGACGAGCATGCGCCTGTTGGAACAATCTCGTTGCTTGAACCTCCTTGCACCCCTCTAGCAACTCGTCCATCCCTCCGCCATTGTGTTTGCGGCGCCAATCTTCCGTCGTGAACCTCGGCACCATGTAAGGCCAAAAGAGAAACAAGTGCTCTTTAGCATGTTCAATGATTCCGAGAGGCGCTTCAATCAAAGCTGCTACATCTTCGATGGTGACATCATCCATGATGAAATCATTGTCCTGGACTTTACCTGGCGATGCAACTGCACGTACAAATCAACACTAGCGACTGAGATTGAACCATCCACACCAATCGAGACACGAAGTTTGCATGGGCAACTCAGGAAAGTGCGAATGAAGATTTCAGAGAGCTCCGTGGCCGTGTAGTCCGCAAGCCGGAAGGTGTGACGAATCCTGCGCTGCAAGCCCTCGTTGGCTTGCTTGAAATTCTGCATCTCCGTCGGATAGCCGGCGAAAATCACCAAGGGGTCGCCGGCATCCATGTCACGCATGATCTCATCAATGGCCTCCTTCCCAAAGTCTCGGGAGCCCCCATACGAGAGGCGGTATGCCTCGTCCACAAAGAGGACTCCACCCTTAGCTGAGTTAACAACTCTTCGGGTCTTCTGGGCAGTGTGGCCAACATATTCGCCGACCAGCTCGGTGCTCTGAACGATAACCACCTTCTTCTGTTGGACCATGCTTAAGTGGTAGAGAATCTGGCTCAGCATCTTCGCGACCGTGGTCTTGCCCGTGCCTGGACTTCCTTCCAAGCTCATGTGGTTTGCCACAGGCCTGGTTGCCTTTGACTTGTTGCGCTGGCTCTCTTGGTACATAAGCAAGCCGAAACTTCGAATCTTCTCCTTAATCTCACTTTGACCCACCAGGTCATCCAGCATTTCTTCCACTTCCAAGCCCAAGAGCAGCTCGCGAGTTGCGGCTCCATCCCTCACCCTCACAATCTCGTGCTTCCCATGGTCGCTCTTCTTCATTACGACAGCGTACTCCGTCATGAACGCAGAGGGCAGGGCTCGCTCCTTGCAACTTCACTTCTCGGTAGAGGACTCCCAAAAGCGAGAAAACTAGTATCCTGTCAGAACATGTTTAACGCTTGCTATTCAGCCTGGACTCCAAGCCATACTGGAGGGCCAAGGTCGCCACACCTGCCGCAATTCCGGCTCCTCCACAAGCAGCGCATTTAGTGAGTCGAGGTGCGGCCGTCAGTAAAGATCTTCCCTCCAAAAACGTCAGGAGGCGGGCATAGGCATTCCGTGCGACCCACTGACCGCCGACAATGCTGCCAAGCCAAGCAGCCCTTTTGTGCCACGGCTTCCTCAACCTGAGGGAGCCTGTCGCACAAAGAATCCCAACACCTTGCTCTTCAAACTCACGATAGACGTGCTCCGCATCCTCCGTTGGAAAGACTAGGCGTAAGTCGTGCCAGCCATCTTCGCGGATCATTGCTCTGACACGGTCAAGGAAAGTCGCCTCTCCGGAGTCTCAGGACAAATCTTTGTGACAACAACTTTCATGACTTTCTGGAATCGGGCCTTGTCTGGATAGATTGTGTCGCCTCTTGGCCCGCAGACTGCAAAGCACTCGCCAGGAATCGCGGCCGGAGTTTTTGCGTCCGCGATGTGCGCTCCATTCCGCATTGCTCTGGACTCCCGTAGTACAAGCCTGATAGTAGGCCCTTGCTCCTGGCGTGCCTGGCTCTGCCAGGCATCGTTGCTTGGAAGGATGGCACCGCGCAAGCGAAGCCTGCGCACAGATGCACATGAGCTGAAGAGATTCAGCAATGCGCTGAGTTCACATCAAGATATTGTTCCCTGCATGCTAGAGGATTTCGGCGAGACACTTGAGATTCTGCTGGGGTTGTCCCGGGGCGACTTGCTGCATCACATCTTGGAGTGAGGGCACATGGCCATTCCGGACAGGTATCTGCGCGGCAGGATTCTCACAGCAACAGAAGCGCCGAACAGCCGTGCGGCCGGGATGCTGTGGCCAGACACCGGGTGCCGTTCTGATTCCACACTTCGACGGCCCGCTGCTCGACTCGCTGCATGGCTCTCGGAGGGAAGATCAAGGAAGATAGGTCTAGCTCGCCTTGCCAGCCGAAACCTGGAAGCCGTAGTCCGTAAAATCGCAGAGTATTTGCAAGCTGCTTGCCGATCGCACTGGGTGCACGATGGCTAAACTCATGAACCTTCGGCACGATCCCCCTGGTCGACGGGATTAATGTATGTCCTTCACCCTGAACATGCGCGCCCCCAGTAATGGCCGCCTGAAGCGGCATCGGCATGCCGATCGGCTCCATGGCAATCGTCATGGCTTCTGCGAGTGACCCTTCGCATGGAAAGGCGAGCATGACATACGATCCAAGCCCTCGCTCTGCAGCTTCACCAGTGGTACCAAACTTCAAACTACGACCTCATATTTGGCCTGCTCCAAACTGTGGCCGGCAGTCACGGAATCGTCAGCATGTCCCGACGAGCTTTTTCGAGCTGCAAGGCTGCAAACGGGCGACATTTGGTGCAAGCCTCAGCTCAAGCTGCAAGCTTACATCACCATGTCTCTCGTCGTAATCCGGCTCCTGTGAAGTTCTTGGCGACATTGCTCCACCAAGCCTGGGGCATAGCAGCCGACATGATCAGCTCCACTGCTGCATCTCTCTGCAGCACGAGTACTGACCCTGGTCCTCCAAATGTCTAGGCTTGATGGGCTGGCTTCTTTGTCATGGTCATAGCTTCGGACGCAACCGTCCACGAACCGAGCACTTAAAGCACATCGCAACCTGAAGCCCTGCATCTTAAAGCCCCAAACACTCAGAACTCTTTGTAACCCTGAATTGCCGTAAAGCACATCACAATGTGAAGCCCTGCATCTTAAATCCCAAACTGTAAGAACTGTTATGAAACTCTGAAATGCCCGGCCTGATCCACATGGAGGCAGCTCCCGACCCCCGGAGCACCCACGAACGAGTGTCCGCGGTCCCACATGGGCAACTCCACCACATCTGGCAATCGTGTGAGGTTAGGGTCTGATAGGCTGGATGAGGGCTGAGCCGACGAGGGGCTTTGGGGAACCAGTGTGGCTCAGAGCATACAGAATCTTTGTAATTTGTCGAGTATGCAGTATGCAGGCCACACCTGAGATGCAGAGCATGGCATATGCGCTACGCAGCTACGGAAATCTAAGTTCTTCAAGTCGATCTTCCAGTGCTCGGCACTGGCACAACTAGCACTGGCGAGGGCAAGCACCAACACTACCACGAATACTAGTACCAGCTGTTGCTGTGGTGGCGGCGGAGGAGGAGGAACAGCAGCAGCAATAGCAGAAGCAGCCGCAGCAAGAGTGAAACTGGAGGTGCAGAGACTTTCAACTGCCGCAATTATTGGAACAAGAAGGGGTTCAAGAAAAGCGTCCGAGGACCTCAACACCATTGAGAGCTCGCAACAACGGCCAAAACTCAAAAATGCTGCACGACGCTTTGCCCGCCCCTCGTCACGAAGGCAAAGCCTAGCGAACTGGAAGCGGTGAATCTCTGCAGACCTCCCCTGGAATGCGAAAGCCGCCTGTACCAGGATGGAAGGACACGTCAGCGCAGTCTCGGACCTTGGCTTCAGAAGTCAGAAGCCCTTTAAACCACTCTCTCCGGAACTCCGAGCACTGCTTGGAACCATGGAATGAGGTCACCGCATCCTTGCTGGTAAGTGTTCTGCAGCGCTCGCCGGTGAGGTGGTGGGCAGTTTTCTTGGCACAGCTCAGCTCTGCCTTGGCTGCGGGTGCTCTCAGACCATGGACATGAGTACACTAGGGCATGGATGTTTTCTTCCCAAGTGGCATTAGAGGATGGACGTTATCACGGTTCGGGCAGGGATGCTCCTTTTTCAAGTCGTTATCATCGTGCAGGCATGGATGGACCTGCTTTCGCTGGTAGCATGGACACTGTGATTATGAGGAAATGCCTGGCCACAAACGTGTGGCGCTGCGGGTCGATTTTTTCAGCTCCATATGCACGCATACAAAGACACATGCATACATGTGTGTACATTATGTAAATATATATATATATATGCATATAGATAGATAGATAGATAGATAGATAGACAGATAGATAGATAGATAGATAGATAAATAGATAGATAGATAGATAGATACATACATACATACATACATACATACATACACCATTACATACATACGCACGTACACACATGCACACATACACATATGCACACATACACACATACACGTACGCATACACATAAACATATACATATACATATACACATTGTATACAGACCATACATACATATATAGGTGCTTATGTATTTATGGTATACACAACACATACACAGTCTTAAGCCGGCCCTGCTTTGAGGCTCGGGCGACATAGATCAGCCCATCGTCGGTTTCAGCAGCTTGTGCGCGAATCAGACGCTGACACCTGGATGTGCATAGGATGCAGGGGGTGGACAAACAACCCCCCGCTTTGAGCAAGAGTGGCGAAAGAATTGAGCCGCGGGTAGAAGTGTGAGTATGAAGGTGCATGCAGCTTGCTTCCCATCTTCTCGGGGCTCCGACATGCTACCTCCCTTGATCTCGGTGCGCTTGCAGGAATATCCTTTTCATGTTGAATATCCTTTTCATGTTGAATAGATCTGGTGCAGGGATGAGCTCATTGCTTTGAAGCCCCCGGTTCTCCTCCAGATGTCCCTGGCCAGGTGAAGACATCGCCGTCCAATTCAAAGTCCGATGCATCCTGGAAGGCCAGGACGGCCTGGGCAACTTGATGATAAACTCCTGAGCTTGCCCGATGCAGGTTATCGGTAGAGGCCTCAACTCAGTGCCTGAACCCGAGACTGGGTGCTTTGAAACAGGAGTTTGCGCTCCATTAGACGACGTGCCTTGCAAGCAGACTTCATTCTCCACCCAGTGCAAACCTCTGCATACTGGCCGCACCAATGCCGCACCAAAGTGCAGGAACTGTGCAAAACAAAAACCTCACTCCGGACCTAGGTCTAGGTCCTTTACATACAGCCTGAAGCAAACTAGCATGACAGAACATGGAGTCCGAGGATACTAGCAGCTGGTAACTAGCTGCGCTGCAATGGAACAAGAAGGTAAGAAAATCTGCCGTGTCATCACTACCACCAAAGCCATCATAACCATCATCATCACCACCATCGTCACCATCGTCCGAAATCATGCTAATCACCAACAACAATAAAACTCTGCATGATCACCCTCGTCGCCTTCACCTACCCCTGATTGCAAGTGTTGCGGCATCACCCGCAGTCGTAATAGTAACAACGACATAGTCGCGATTGCCGTGCAAGTGACAACCAATGGCAGTACAGTAACACTCGGCCGGCCTCCACTGCGGTTCGGTGTTGCGTGCACGCCTTGCAAGCACGGCTCAAACGCGCTCAAGCAACGCTCCTTCCTGACCCGGAAAGGTGCCTCCCGCAACGCTTGGGGAAGGGAGGTCTCGAGAGCCAGCTTCTGGAGACCCTTGCGGAGGATGCACATCTGGGCCTCCCAGGGCTGGTGCGGTGAATCTGAACATTCTGGGCCCGTTTGGGGGAGAGCGCCTAGGCCTGGGGGAGCTGGGGGGCCTAGGGCTCGGTGCTTGTCAGTGCTGAAGCCAATGCGCTGGGACTCTAAACAGAGCCTGCGAGTGGTCGGCATAGCGGACGAAGCTGAGGAAGCTTGCAGGCGACTCCACCACATAGGGCTGCTTACAGACGTCCTGGCCACGCAGGAAGGTGTTGAAGCTCCAATCATGAAGGGTTTGGGTCACCACCTTTGTGGTCATGCAATCTGTGAAGGCCAATCCAACTAGGAGCAGTGAACCTGGGGTGCTTCGAGCTTTCCCTACACTGGCCGCGCCCAAAACACAAGCACGGAAGTGCGTTCAATCAGACCGTCTGCCAACCTTCAACACCGCTTCCAGCCAGCCGCTGCTATCTGCAGCCTGGCAGCTATACTGGCGGGAGAGGAGACATGGAGGTGATAAGTGGCGACAGGTGAAGGTAGCTGGTATCACAAGATAACTAGAGTCTAGAGTGATGGCGATCCTGAGTGATAGTGTATGACAGTGGCAAGGATGACAGCGAAAGATACGGACAGCGACAATCATGTGCCAGTGAAGAAATCATGGTTCATGCAATGGCAATGATGCTGAATCTTTGTAACCCCAGAACAGTCCGACCCTCTTTGCAGAATACATGTGGAAGGGACAGCGAAAAAGAGAGAGAGAGAGAGGCAGCGCGAGGGAGAGGAAGAGAGAGCGGGGGAGGGAGAGTTAGAGTGAGTCTGTGGGAACAGCCATCCCTCGCCAACATGGCAAAGCTTGCACGAGCCTGGCCCAAGGATGCCACTCCGGATCTTTCCTGGCTCGACTACCACGATGCCAGAGCACACAGCCCAACGGTCCAAATCAGGACGCCTCTCTGAGGCACGGGCCTCGTGTGGCATCTGCCCATGGTCATGTTGAGTCAGTTCGGAAGTGGGGCACTGGGCCTGACTATTTCGGCAAAAGTCCGGCTGGGCTTGCTCATGGGCAAGGGGTTGCTGAGCCTTAGAACTACATTTTTAGAGGAGTCAACTCTGGGTAAAGCTCTGCAGCGCAATGGGTTGAAGGAGTTTCGGGGTGTGAGGTGCTGTGCTGTTGAAGGATCTTGTCACGTCCTTGCAGAGCCCCGCCGCGGCACCAAGCGCAGTTCTGCTATCCATGGAGGTGGCAGCAGGGCAGGGCAGGGCAGGGCAGGGCATGCACTTTCGGACCTTTTCTCGTCGCCCCCTTCCCGAGCAGCATCCTCAGCAGTGAGCGACAAGGGCAAGTCGGGAGGCTGTGCGCCCTGAGAAAGCGAAACGCTGGTCACCGTCCCGCAAACGTCCAGGACACCGTTGGGCGCACCCAGGCTGGGCCATCTCCACTCTTCACTCAATGGACCCTCCACCACGCACTTCTCCTCGCCCTCCTCGCAGCAGGAATCAAGGGACCAAGGGTTCTACTTATAAGTTGAGCAGTTCTAGCTACTTCTTACTATGTGCGCAAGCTTTTTGGTTTCAGTCCGCCCTCCTCGAATATGGAGAGGGTAAGGCTGCTTGGCCCCACGTCCAAGACCACACCCAGCTCTGCGCCGACGATGCACTCCAGAAGAGGGCGCCAGGCGATCTTAGCCAGCTCCCGGCCCCCCATGTATGCCTTGGGCGGATCTCCACCCACCACAAAAGATCCTTGGTCTCCGGCACGTCCAAATAAACCACAAAAATCACTATGGCTACGGACCCATCTGGAATGAACTACACCTCACACCCAAGGATCTGGGTAGCTGGTGAGCGAGCTCAGGCATGTGGCCATCGGATGTCCAGAGGGATGCTCGGCGCTTAAGCTGTGGGGCCTCGTCGCCCTCTAAGAGCAACGCATGCGGAAGAGGCCACACAAAGCCCAGTGCCAAGGTCCGGTTCGAGCGCTTCTCGGCCATCACTTCGATCTTCACCTGGAAGAAGTAACGCTGCCGACCCTGTACAGGCGAAAGCTCGCTGGTCAAGGCTACTGCGCTGATGAGCCCTTTCTGCCGCGTGGCCACATCCAGGTAAGGCGTCTCGCTGTCGCCCTGTCTGGCCGTCAGCTCAATGTTGGGGCTGCACGTGGCGAATGTCAGAAGTGGAAAGTAGTTGGCTGCCTCTTCGCGGATCATGTGGCGCGCCCAATCAACCGATCGCACTTCCACCAGCGCAGCGCCCCCTGCGCGGTTTCTGCAGGCGGGCACCCGCACGCGAACTGCGGGCGAGTCACGCTTGGACAAATCTTCCAGCACTTCGCAGCTAGTTCCATCCACCCAGACCTCGCTGATTGTTCCCGCAAGATCTCGCGCCTCGATGACCACTTCTGCCCCGCTGCAAGGGATGCGGGCAGGCTCTAATCTAAGCTTCTGTGGAAGAGCTGACTCCTCCCCAGATTCTGCCGGCCCAGCAGGCCCCTCCTTGTCTGTGCGTTTGGAGCTTGAGCTGGGCGCCTGTGGCTCTGGTAGCTGGGGACAAAGGTTTTCCACGCGGACGGACTTCTGCCGCCCGTCGGGGAGCTGCACAAAGAGGCGACCGGCACCCTCCTCACCCTCGACGGTGACCAGAAGCTCGTTCAGCTCCACAGCCTTCTGGAGACCGACGATGCGCGCCTTTTGTCCCACCTGCAACTCTGCCGCTACAGCCTTCATGGCCTCCTCTGCCTTCGCGCCCACCTCCGCCAACACACCGACGTGTTGCCGGAAGAGTGCCAAAAGCGTCTGCCGAAACTGCACGGGCCTTCGATAGATGAAAGACTGCAGTGCCGCGGTGAGCTTATCCTCTTTCTGATGGTGAGATTCCTTGGCACGCTCTAGCTTCTCGTTGTTTCGGGCGATCTGCTCGGTGACCACGCCCTTGGAGGCGCTGCGCAGGCTTGCGACCTTCTCTTCGTAGTGCTGCCTCTCGGAGAGCGCGTCATCTCGTTCGTTCAGCAGGCCGGCCACCGAACTGCACTCTTTCAGGATCTCATCACAGCTTCCCATGACCTGCGCAAATCCGGCCTTCTTCAGGCTCTGCTCGAAGGACTCTGTGACGCTTGCACATTCCTGCACTAGGGCCATCGCAGAGGTGTCCACGCCACTGACATCCAGACCGAAATATCTTTGAAGCCCTTGCATCAGCGCGGAATGGGCTTGAGCGACCTCGCCCATATGCTCCGCGATCTTCATCGTTGCATCACGTACCAAGGCTGCCAGCTGCCTTTGTGGCTCCACCGTTGCTTCTGCATTCTCGTAGTCCAGGTGCTCTGGGCCCCTGGTCCGCCGACGAAAGCGGTGGTGCGTGGGATCCATGAAGTCTTTGAGCAGCGACATGTTGCGACTCGGCTCTTTCTCCTAGATTCCTGCTTGTCACCTGTCCCTGTCGATGCACTGACACGAAGGCTGTAGGTTGACCTTCAGATGCTGCGGACATGTCTGATGTCTGCTACAGCTCAACAGACTTTCATGCTTCAACTATACACGCCGAACGCCTCACGACCTGAAGGCGCGTAGAACTGCCGGCTTCGAGAGCAAATCGGAACAGCCAAATGTCCCTCTAGCTGATCCCGGAGTTCATGAAGCCAAACATCTGAGAATTGTTCAGAATTTTCTACGCCAATGCAACAAGACGAAGCAGCCGCGGGCAAATGCAACGACCAGCATACCCGTCATGAAGGGAGCAAGCTCCGAGACGCCATAATCATGTCATGGTTTTCGATTGTTCACTCCGGCACTCTTGCATCGAAACTGCCATCGAGAAACATCCAAAACCAGTTTGCCTCCCACGCCTGCATTCCCCAAGGGCCACACACCAAGCCAGCAAATTCCCGGATCGAACGTGGCGGCCGAAGGGTTCGATTCACTCTTTTGGTCTCGGCGCGGTAACAAGGGTGTCACGGTTCAGTCCAGCATGCTGGCGGCATGTGCGAAGACTGTGTGAAGCACATCTGGCCAGCAACGACACAGAGCAATGGTGCTACTGATCTGGACTACATTTACTCGCTGAACAACGGGGTGCGCACACATGCTGTGCACAGCGTGCAAAACGCGAGGGGTGAAATTCCGGAAGTGCAGCTGTGAGGAAACATTTGCAAGATTTTTGCAATTTACAAGAGCCAAGTGCCAGCTGGCAGGACATTCATGTCCAACTAGCTAGTACGTGATGAAGCAGTCTGAACTCGAGATTGTGCGTAGTGCTGGAAACATGCGTGGCACTGCGAATGGCTCCACACCACGAGCTTTCAGTGAAGCAAGATGAGCAGTTCGAGTTTTGAACCTCGGTCCATGGTGTGTCTGTCGTGCTCCTGAAGCTGTGGATTAACACGCAGTGCGTGGAGGCTTCAGGGGCATGCCTTCATCTGCTGGGGTCCCGCTGCTGTCAAAGGTAGTATCATCACATTTCAGCTAAGACCCTGGCTGCAGCAAGCAGGCCATCACATTCCGAAGTGTGCAGCTGAGGATTTCTCTCCCTTGGCACGAAGGTGTGGTTGCTCCTTGAATGCCATGTGTGGAACGATGGTCCTTCAAGATACGTTGTGGTGCCTGATGAGGCTCCCACGGCACGAGCCACCACGACAGTGGCTGAACCGGATCACCCAGATGGGTTGAAGTCCTGGGCACTATTAGATCCAGATTTCAAGCTACTTACAGCAAGCCGACCCCAAGCATTCCCATGCTCCCTGAGATTCCTCCATCTTCTTGAGTAGCGTCTCGGCGTAGTTGGGCGAGTAGTACCTCAGCGTCTGCTGAATCCCACTGGACTCTCGAACCTTAGGGGAGAACAAACGCCAAAGCTCCTTTGTCCCCGGCTGCACGATCTCTGGCGGGTAGAGCATGTTGATCTCCTCGATGTAGTCGTGAAGCTTGGAGCCCACCTGACATCCGAGCTGGTCCAGGCATGGCGGCCCTCCGTGAAACTGGTAGCCACGTGACCGCAGCCCTCAATCTTCCCACCCCGCTCTGCAAGGGACCTCCGCCTTGACTTCCTGGATTTTCTGCAGGCCACCTGATGGTGTTGTCAGTGTCACTTCAGATGACGCAGCCCACTGGCTCGCATCAAAACATTGAGTGCACCGTGGTCTGCAAGATCGCACCTGACTGGACGAAGGACTTTCGGGCGTTCAGATCGCTCGGGAGCACCTGTAAAGGGAAGATGGAAGGCTTGCGCATGGCAGCCAGATCCCCTGAGAAAGACGGAGGAGCACTTGAACCGTGCCCACTTAGTTCAGAGCTTCAGAACATTCTGTGAGAATTGAGCATCAGACTTCAGAGATCTTGATAGAATTAGTTGAACTTGCTGTATCTTGCAATCTTTGCACCAATGCTGCTATAACTGCCGTTATGGTCACGTGAGGGCGGTAGTGGTAGGAGGAGCAGGAGGATGACGAGGCGACATCGCTGGCGGCAGTTCTATTCCAAACCATGGCGGCGAAAGAAAAGCGTACACCGACGTGCTGACGAACAGACCCTGGCACCCTTCGCCCAACCAATCTCCAATTCACAGCACCTTCAAAAAAAACCCAGCCACCTTTGCAAACTGCTGGACCACATACTTCAAGATGTTCGGAGGTGCCTGGGGCTCAGAGGGCTTGTGCCACGCAACTGGAGCCGCTCCAGCTGCAATGCTTCTGTGGCTTCTTTGGTTACTACGCTCATTATGGCGATCATCACCACTTATGGTACAGTTCCCAAACCGCATATCCTAGACCCTGGATCTTGGACCCTGGACCCTAAACCCTGTTGCCTGAACCCCCCCAACCCTGAGTGGCACTCCATCATGAACCCTGAAGTTGTATCGAACCCTACATCCGACCCGCCAATCCATCATCCCTGAACTGCTGAAACCCCGAATCTCCGAATCCTCAGCTTATTCCAGCCGTTCTGGCAACCCTTCGTCTACCTCTTATAACTTATAATACCCATTGTAGTTCCTATTTTATATATATATATATAGAGGACCCTTTAGAGGCCTTCAAAGGAAGCTCCCGGCACCGGGCCTCCAAAAGCGGCTCGAGGGCTGGCAGGTGCGTGCACTTCTGGATCACGCTCTTCAGGGCGCGCTTGGCCTGAAGAGACGTGCTCCCCGGAGCGGCTCTAGCTTCGGATTGCTGGGTGGCTTTGGGGGCTTGGGGAAGTTCTGGGCATTTTTATGGGCTATTTGAGCTTCAAGGGTTAAGATTCAGAACTTTGGGTTGAGGGTTGAGGAGATTGGGCTGAAGGCTTCTGACCACGAAGGAGTAACAACAACTAGGAAATTGCGATGACAATGAGAATAGCCACATCAGGTCGACAGCTGCACGTATAACGACAAAGAGAGACAGCACATCGAATAACTATCAGTCCATGCTTACAGCTCACATGCAAATTAGCAGATTACTCGCACGATCGGCGACCAGATGGTGGCAATTCGCTATCACAGAAAACTAGCGTACGGATGCCGTTGTGGTGTATGTGACAGCTGTAACCACCACCTCAACCGCCACAGCCACCACCTCAGGAACAGCAACAGCAACAGCAGCAGGAAGAAAAACAGCAGCGACGGCAAAAAGCAAACTGCCAAGACAAAACGGACGTATGGGCAACTGCAGCACACAAATACAAATAGCAGCCATAATAGCAGCAATAACACTAGCAATAACTAATAACAAGCTACAATTGCGAGGCCGCGATGAATGTGATCCTGCTCTTTCCAAATAAATCTGGGGGCCGATCGCCCCCGGGTCAAAGGCAAAGCTTGGAAGCAGTGAACTTCCTTCATCCCTGACAGCAAAGGCCTTGGTCCTCAAGTCTTCGCTCGAATCCTGGTGCAGATAGACCTTCCGGACGTTCACACCAACTTAAGGATTGCATGTTTGGGAGTCTGCAGGTTCAGTATGCGACTGGACACGCTTGCAACACAACCATGCGGCACGCGAGGCCCCCGCTGCCAGCAATCTTCGCAGGACGTCCTCGGCCACGGCTGGTTGGCAAATGAACCAACTCGCAGTCGACATCGAGGTTGATCAGAAACAGTATTCAAGACTTCAAAAGGCCCCGACGGCTTCGGCAAGGGCACGTGCATGGTCTGGAGAGTGGCGGCCGATCCTCGGGTGCTGGCAGCAAATTTGAGAACGTCATGGAGACAGTAATCAGTATACTAATGAACCCGCGTCATCTTAGTATGTGTGCTTGTCTTTTTCCCTCTCTTTCTCTGTCTCCCCCCCTTGGAATAGACCGAAAGAAGGAGATACCAAACAAGGTGCACTATATATATATATATAGCTGTAGATATATGTATATGCCGACTTTTTTGATATTCTGGAGTGGGTTTTGGGAGGGGGGGTACCATATGTAGATACATGTACGTATTTGCACATGTAGGCATAAAGCACTCATGCATGTATGCATGCATGCATGCATGTGAATGTACATGTATACATACAGAAATATACAATATGCATATATACACAAAGAGAAAGGAGGGGAAGAGGGAGGGAACTGACCATTGGGAGCTCCCAGCCCCGCGTCCGAAACCCTAAACCCTCCACACCCCAAACCCTGAACATCACTCAAGCCAAGAAAACCAAAAGCAGAAGTACCCGAGGACCCCGCTGTCCCAAAGACCAGGCAGAGGCTGCCTGGAAGCCATCAACTTTGGGGCTTCGTTTCAGCTTTCGCTCTTCCACTTAGATCCCCATGCTGCCTTCAGGTGATCTTCGGGCTCGTTGATGAGGGCATCCTTGAGGGGCGGGATGCCCTTCGACCTCGAAGCGTGGGCTTGTGCTCTCGGCTTGTGGGGCTGCCTGAATGCGACAGCAACGGACTTCGCGAAGTACTGCACCGGTAGAGCTCTGATGACCGACACTACCGCGGGAATTCTGCCTCGTTTGACCACGTTCTACAAGTGTTTGGCCCCTGACACCACGACAGCCAGCGCCAGTGTCTCGGAGAACCTTTGCTGCTGAGCGGTGGGGTGTTCTTCGCTTCTTTTGCGTGTCCATGAAGCCTTCGAAGCATCAGAAGCGGACACCCTGAAGTTGCTATGGCTGGCACTCCCAAGTGCTACAACTGCGACGAGCAGTTTCGTGGTACTGCTCTTTGTCTGCAGGTGCCAACGGTTCGAATGATAATGGCAATCTTGCCACTACTGCATGCTATGCCCACGAAGACCCACGATGTCTCTGCATGTTCCCAACACACCGCTGTCAACAACTCGTTCTGTGGCAGATTCAACAGCCCCGAATTAATTTCTAAATCTTTGAATCCCACCCAACTCGAAATCCAGGGTCCGAGCGCCGCAATGTATCCCAGCGTCATGATGCCTTAGCTTCGCAAACTTTAACGACCCCAGCGACGGCCACGAAGAACACCTGAAAAACCATCCTAAAAATAAAGGGACCCAAGATGCCAGGCAGGCGGTTGTTGCCGCGAGCCTCCCGATGACCGAACTTGGGGGGAGTCGAGGATCGCAGTGATTCCGAGTTGGGGCTCGGGAGCCTTGGTGCTAGAAGCTTGAGGAGCTTCCGAAATCCGGAAGTTGTGGGCCTGAACCCCGGGCATAAGGACGAGACACGGACGGAGAAACTCGATCGAACTCACGGCACGAAGCCATCTGTAAACGGAAGCATGAGGCTTCAATGCCCTTAAGGACAGAAAACAGACCTTGGGCTATAAAGCGCGCACCAGGACCGAAAGGAGGCGCTCCGAAGGTTGCACCTCCGTGATGTAATCCACCATGGCGGCAACTCCACCGGCATTGACAATGAGCTTGGCCAAGTCCGGAGTGTGGCCTAAAGCAGGATTTAGGGCTTTAGGGTCCAGGCTGTGGGATTTGGACAACCTACTGGAGATGTGCAGCGAAACCCCTCGAGCTCCCGAGACCCCAGAGGATGTACGGGACGAGGGCCCTGCGTGCAATCTCGCGGATGCACGTGGCAGCATTCTTCCGCACGAACTCGTCGATGTCCTAGACTAGACCATCCCAATCCGTGAAGTCACAGGCATTCCAGAGTTCGTAGCAGCCCAGATGCTATGACCGGCCCGGTCCGGCGGTCCAGCCAAAGACCATCAAAAGAATCACCGAGTAAACCCTTCAAGCACAGGAGCCAGTGCCGACCGATGAACTGTCTGGGCTTGCTTGGAGGCATCTTCGGGCTGGTTTCTGCAACTCTGCTAAGACGCGTATAAGCACAGCAAAGCATGCTCTGAATTTGTAGAGTCCTACGGCAGATTGGGGACTTACAGCACAACCACAAGCCGCCGATGCCTTAAGTCCTTAGGGTTCTCAGGAAGATCAGATAAGGAATCCCATCTGCCAATGGACTCTGGTTGTTAAAAACTCTGGGCGGGTGGCTTCACCTCCTCCCTCTTCGGCACAGCCGGTGTCGCCTTCTACTGCAGAAGAACTTGCAGCATGATATCTAGCTTGGGTGAGAATTTAAGCGCAGGCTAGTTCGGCAGGATAACGCCACTGCCCGTTCGGCAGGATAACGCCACTGCCCACATTGCCCAAATAAGGGGGTGCCTGCAAGTGAAAAATGCAGGTGTTCGCGTGTGTTCATAGGCCATCCGAGCCTGTTTGCAACAATGGGCGAGTGCAGCTCTGGCGTGTCGCAGCCCTCTGTCCAGAGGCTGAGGTGTGTGCATCACGACGCATCTCCACTTTCAAGAGGAACGCAAAAGGGTTCCTGTGTACCGCAACTAGGTAGTTGTTGAGCTCCCGGACGTAGAGTTCGTGTGTCCCCAGATCAGGCGCGGAGGCCTCCTTGGGAGGCGTCGGCAAAATGATCGGCAGTGTCTGGGCAAGGCCCTTGCAGCGGCTACCAGCTTTCGTCTCCATCTCCCGGGTCGCACAGCTTCGGCCGAGCCTCATTGCACCTCTACTGACCGCACGTACGTTACCTATCTTTCAGAGCCTTTCGAGGCTGGCGGCAAGCAGGACCGGCATCTCTCACTCCACTGCCTCATGAGTGCAGCCCCCATAGAAGCAAAATCCATGCACGACCTGCAGTCCGAGCAGGGGACTGAAACGGAATGACGGTTTTGTCCACAAACATTCGTTCAAGTAAAAAATCGCACCTTATCCCTGCCTTTTTCAGCAGATGTTAGCATGGCAGCTTGGCACAGCCAGGCAAGCAGTCACAAGTCCTTCAGGCAGTGCAAGATGCGCGGGAAGATCTCGGCTTCAACCACGACCTGATTGCCAGATCTCACACGCGATTTTTTGCCGCAGCCAACTCTCAGCTATGCATGTTTGTCCGCTGGTGATTTCCAGCGAGTGACTCCATGATTGATTAATTTAATGATACGTCCTCGACGCCCCTCCTTGGACTTGATTTATAGCAGTCGCAATAGTGGCGACGACGCCTACAACGTCGACGACGACCACGACAACAAGTGCAGCCACTACTGCTGCTCCTGCTGCTGCTGCTACTGCTGCTGCGATGTGCTGCCACCTGCTGCTACCATCCCCTTCACACTGCCACCACCAGCGCCAACCGTCGCAACCCTCGCACTCGTACTGGAATCATTAGTTGCTAGTCGTCACCGATGTGGCGGGCGGTTGTTTGTGGCTGTGGTGGGAGGAGCAGGACCAGTAATGGCAGAGACAAGAAGCGCTGGATGAGGAAGAGAATGACGGAGAGATGACAACAGAATTCCGTGGACCTCTGCCAGGTCCACGGAGTGCTTGGCAATCTGCGCCAGACAGGAGCACACCTGCGCCGCAGGCCACTCTTCTAAGTGCAATCATGCATTCTGCAACGACTCTATATATGTCTTCGAGTGTTACAAACTACAGTCAACTCTGGCGTGCCAAGCCGTGCCTGACGCTTCAATGGCGCATCGTTGTGGGAGATGTCCTTGGCCAGGAGCGAAACGGCGCCTGAAAGCGAGCACCAAGAGCTCTTTGCGCTCCCGGCAGCTGGGATGCGCTATGGAAATCCGGGAATGCTACAGTCCCTTGTCCAAATTGACCTCTTTGCGGATATGATCCTAAAACGGCATTGGACTCTTACCAGCTGCAAGTGTTCTACCTCTGCAAGCAACTTGTGTGTTCCTGCCCAGTCCCTGCTGCGAGAGGCCTGCGTCCACCACAGTCTGTGCCAGCTCAGGAGAGTGCTTGCAGATGTCGCTCAGGGCAGACCTCGTCGGCTGTAGCAGCACCAACCGATCTTCACATGTTGACATGACGTGCCGTGGCCGGCAACGTGTCACAAGACCGTGCGACATCACTTGACTCGGTAATTCTCTGTTCCGATCGCCTGTGTCTGGGTCACCCGACGCAGAGATTCGCTTCAGGGTAAGTTCTGGCTCTTGGAAGCACAAGACCAGCAAAGGTACTGCGCCTGCAGACGAATGCTGCAAAGTTCAGCCCAACTCATCGAAAGAAGTAGCCCAAGGGTCCAAGCTGCACATCTTCAAGGTGGTGTCTACGGTAGCATGTACGATGTCGGTATTCAGGCCAAGCACTTCTCCAAGCAGTCCATGGCAGTACATGTCTTAGCGTTTGCATTGAAGGAGGTAATCGATTCAGAGGAGAAGCATTCAAGCGGAAGGTATTCGCCATATGCAATCTCTTTTGATAACCTTCTGCGCCACATCCTTCGGCAGATGTGAAACAGCTGCTATGTGTCCTCGGGAAGGCCACTCAGTTGTCACGTTCACCTGCAGGGATATGTTCTCCGGCTCAACAGGAAAGGCTCGAAATTTCACGCTCTTAGCTCCACGGTATCATTTGAGCAAAACCCAGCTGCATAGATTTCTTGGCCCAAACTGGAAGTCTAATCCAATTCAAGAGCTGTCAGTGTCTGCAACCGCCCTCCAACCATCGACAGTCTGCTGGAACACTACAGGCAACATGCGCACCGACTCTGCTCGCACCAGGCGACCGTTCATGGCAAGCTTGCCCACTGTCAGATGACAGATTTTATCTTTAGCTGACCTGAAACCAGATCTCCCCGCCTGCTGCCGCGAGAGATCTCTCGAATCCTCGAAGAGAGGACAGCAGAGGGATTCCGACAGTTGCTCAGCTCCTGGGACGAGAGCGGAGCAGCAGACTGCCTCGAAGAGAACTAGTGTAACTAGGTAACCAGGGTCTAGAGAAGAGTAGAAAGCCCGAAGCCAGAGACCCCATCGCCGCAGCTCTGCAAGATGTGTTGAGAGTTACAAAGCCTTACACTTGCACGTGAGCCGTCGAGTCGAGACTCTGCACCATCCTGATGCATTCTAGGATGCACGCCACTCTGCGGTCCTCATTAAGCTTTGCCTTCTTCTGATGACATCTGACATCTACAGGCACCTGCTCCATGACCCGCAATTGGACTTCCGGTGCGGCGGCACGCATCTCTGCCTGCGCTGCCTGTAACATGGCGACTCACAGCAGTCAGCAGATCCGGATTCATGCGGGGATGTCGGGCAAGCTGGACGCACGCCGCAGTGAGAGCCAAGTAGTTCAGGAATGGAGACTAGACGGCCACCATGGCACGAAGAAGAAGAAGAAAAAAAAGAAGTAAGATCCCAGTACGAGGTACAGAAGGAGAGGGCGCTTGCAGTGTTTGCAACATTTCAGTTCACAGGAAGCTGCTCGCCGGTTGGCCTCATCCACTTTATACCGGGACAAGTACTCCTCACAGGTCAGAGCACAGAACCGAAGAAGAGAAAAAAGTTCCGCACTGCTAGGCACAAAGCTGAGCACGTAGGTGGCTTGATCGGTCCTCCACCGTATCCTGGTGCACCGAGAACTCTGGCGCAGGAGGCCTCTGAGTAATCCAAGCATGCCTCCGGTCTTACTTCCAACCCGCCTATCCACAGAACCGCCCCTGCCACGTCCCTCCTTTTTCTCAGGATCCGAGATCCATGGGCCTCGACAGCAGCCCCACAACAACCGAGTCTGGGACCGGGCAGTAACGGAGCGTATCCTGGCATCGGCTCCAACAGAGCTCTGGAGAACTTGGGCTGCCAGCTCACAAACAGATCCTCTCTGAGGCACCCTGTGAGCTTTCCTGTTTTGTTGGGCTCTGGCATTTTGTGTCACAGCCTGGGTCACGCAGGTGGGCATGTCGTCACTGAACGCTATCGCCATCACCACCATCACCATCATTGACGACAGAATCAAATTTCCAGCGCACGCATTTTACTCGGGCTTCAATCATGTTACAATATTGGACTAAGAATTGAGCAGGTTGAAGCCCTACCTGAGGCCCTGGACCGGGCCAGAAGTCCGGCAAAGCTGCCAACTAACACAGTGTAATACACTGTATTGTACTCTTTTCTACTAGGATACACTGTGGTACTATGTTACACTATACTATAACACCATAAAATCTACTACGATAAGCCTCCTTCCACAGTTCGACCCGTCAAACCCCCTTGTAAGACTGCATCTCCTCTTTAAGCTCCTCTTCGCTGAAGAGAAGTGGACCCAGCCAAACCCCTAAACCCTAAACCCTAAACCCTACTCGTTTATACTCTTAAGTGTTGTTGCAGCTGTCTTTTCATGATCATCCTTGTGGCCCCTAACCCTAAACCCTAAACCCTAAACCCTGGGGAAACCGGGGCGGCTCCTGGACTTCACCATGGCGGAAGGGTTGCGAGCTTGCGCCACATTGCAGGTCATGACCTCCAGGGAGGGGGCTGTTCACTGCCCCGTTTCTCTGTATAACATAGTATATCATAGTATATAACAGTACTTTATAGTGTATTTTTATATGATATCTTGTATTGGTTTGCAGCTTTAGGGGTCTAAGGTGTAGATGGATGGGGTCCTGGCGGTGTAAGACTCCAAGTTCAAGATGCAGGTTCCGTGTGTTTGGCAACTCGGGTCTGGGTGTTCGGGAGGAAATTGCAGAACTCTTACGACGTCTGGTTTTGGTAAGCTTGACGGGGTTGGGCTGCAACCCGAGACAGGCTTTTGTGCGTCGCCGGCATGGTCGTGATCAAGCCAGCCAAATGCCCCTACACCCAACCCGCCAACATACCTCATCTACCCAAAACACTGGCCCCGCTGTGCCACCTGCACCCTTCAAGCCTCGAGCTGCACCTTCACCGCACTGCTCTTCTTTAGCTTACGACGATGACCAAATAGGATAAGGCTGAGTTTGGGGACCACGACGAGACTAAGGAGGGGGACACGGACGATGCTGCGGATGATGAGTTCGTGATCCGGAGCTCTCTTCCCGAAAGGCACCTCGTTGAGCTGTGCTATCGGCAAGGCCCGCAGTTGTGCCGCCACAGAGTCGTCGAGGTCCCACCGGCGAATGAAGTCCTGGAACAGTTAGCCCAAAGCATTGCCCATCACGGTGCAGTGGCAGTCATCAACATCAGCGAAGACTACTCAGTTTCATTCTGTACATCATCATCATCCTCCTCGTCATCATAACAATCGGATTGAGGAGAAAAAGACTCTGACAAGAATGCTGACAAAACTTCGCGGAAGACTCCTCAGCCGGGCTGGGCAGGGGCGCCCCCGCTGCTGCTCGAGGCGGCCTTGTCTGCAATCCAATGCAGAGCGAAGCGTTGGGGAGTTCAGAGATTCGGCTGCAGAAAGACTTTTGCCAAATCAATATCGCTTGATATCCCCCTGCTTCCAACAAAACAGTTGCTGTTGCTGTCCCTTGACAACTATTCCTGGTGTCTCGGAACAGGAACCGGAAGTCCAACAACCCACGAAGACTTCACCTGAGCCCCCAGCCCGCGCCCCGCCGAGGGTCGCCAACCGGCTGAGGGGGGAGGCGGCTGTCCAGCCGGTACGTGCATGGCCTCCCGGTTTTAGGTATTGGCTTAATTTGGGTTTGGCTGGATTCCAAGTCGCAAAATGCCTTTCTCGGCTGTGCAGATGGCTTCTTAGGACAGGCTAAACAGCTGTTGTTGATTATCACCATCGTCAGTAATGCTGGTTCAGGCATCATTCCTTCATAGTTGCCGTCAGTTCCTTTGCAGTCGCGAGGCTTAGAAGTAGCGTATACACTTGTGGCAATATTGTTTGCGATTGCGTTGTTGATGCGATCCGCAAAACTAAGCCTCCAATGGTCATTGCTGTTGTCGCGGTATCAACACGAATGCCCCTGCCATCCGTGAACGAATAGAGAGTCGCGACATTTCTATGATTTGGCCGCCTGGTCGTTTCTACATCCCCCGCCGGTGCAGACCTGAGCCTGTGTCCTCAGGACTTTCTGCTTGGACGTGGTCACCCTAAGTTCAAAAAAAATGCGTGGACTCCAAAGTTCGCAGAATCGGGCCTCAATCCCGCGAATCCGCGAGATGAGGACTGCAGAACCTCGGTTACAGCGGGCAGGCGCCTCGGCTTCAATCCAAGGGCCTGCCTCCTCTGTATTTCGCAAATTCCCTCCTCAGAGGCCTTCAGGGAAGGGCGAAAAGCCTGGATCATCCCCAAGCCTCAACCGTAAAATACCGCAAATGCGGCGGCCTAACCAGGCCCGAATCAACTGGGAAAGAAGCTGTTGTTGGCGTTGGTCATATCGCTGCCGATGATCACCTGCTAGCTTTCCCAAAAGTCTGAACGCGCGGTTCTGGTGCAGAACTTGCATCGAAAGAAGTAGAGCTGTTAATACAAGGATCGAAAACGGCAGAACAAAACTGTGCGGTAAAGCGTCATCGAACGGCAACCAAGCCAAGTGCACTCCTCCGGTTCTTATTTTGCTGGCCCACCGGCCCCCACTCTCCAGTGTGGGGCCTGCTGGCGATCCACAGGCAGGGCGCGGAGCATCGCCGACGCTTCCTGGCCGAGATGTTTTGGAATGCCCAACTACCTCTAACTACCTTGCTTCCAGGCGGGTCAAGAAACCTCTCTAGGCGGCCTTGTGGGCATGGGGAGTCTATGCTGTTCTCTTCGCAGATCAGGCTCCGTGGACAGGAAACCGACGTGTTGGCAATTCAGCAAACGCGCCGAGTACAGCACTCAATGCATCATCTGTAGATTTGTCCAATGGTCTTGCAAAGGCAATACAGTCTTACAACCATGCCGGCGGGCGCAGCGAGCATTCTGAGGCATGTCGGAGGAGATCATGATGCCATCAGGCCCCGACCCTACCTCGACCCAATGCAAACAGCACCAGCCTCGTCAATGTTGTGTCGATGCCTTGATTTCGAGCAAGGCTTGAAGCACGTGCATGGCCACAGCGCAAGTTGGAATTGCTGATCTCGAACACATTACAACTTCAGGGAGACTCTTGCTTGCTACCATGCAACAAGTTGGCCTCATAGTTCGACGCTGATGTTAGGACATGACATCGACATCAGAGGATCACATCTCAATGTCGCATGAGTTAGACATGTTTTAGCGGGGTAGTTTGTGTTTGTGTGAGGTTGAACTAAACGGAGAGGATGGAAGTGGACAACAGACAGATGGCAGTTTTAAACATGAAGAGATGAGCGTGGAATGACCAAATCGTTGAAAATGCTTGGAGGCACCGGTTCATATATACCAGTGAAAGACTGTGCATTGATTTGAAGAATGCCTGGTCATATGGGCCCAGATCCTTTAATTTGTAATTGACGAGCAAGGGGTAGTGATTGATAGACTAACACTTTATACTGTGACGGCACTGTTCATGGGAAAAAGAATTGAACAATAACTGTTTGGGATCGGAAAGGGAAACAATAATAATAAAAGATTTATGCGCATACCGTATCCAACAGTCTTGGCATAATCAAGCAAGAATTCAGAAAGTTCAGTTGTAGTATATCAAAACTCATGGTTCTAACCTCCATAGTTTAGAGACCCCTTCCTCTAAGAGATGAAAATGGGCAATCGCCAAATAAAAACTGATTGCTTCTCATGATTTCAGTTTACAGTTCCCGCAAACCAAAAGTTCCCGCGACACAACAACCCTTCCCAACCAAGCGCCGGGTTGCAGGTATTCCTCGACTTGCTGCCGGTGGCCCTGCAGCCCGAAAAGTGCGGACCAAAAAAGGGAGGTGGCTATTCTAGCCGAACCACCCTTTGCCCAGACAAGTTGAGGAAAAATGACTTGGGGCAGGCGATAGTAACCAAAACGTGGCAAAAGATGCCAAAGGCCGAGACAAGATGATTGAATTGCAGCTGTAGCCGTCATAGCAACTCAAGGTGCTTGGTTCGGAAAACTGCACGACTTGTGCATGACACACTCAGAAAAAACTGCGTCACATGCATCAAGCACCATCAGGATCAAGGCACCCAATTTCAGCTCCCGCACTTTGGATTGCCAGCAAGGCCTCCTCCTTGTGCACTCTGTCGATGCGTGAGAGCACTACCGCGGAGGGGTTCCGCGCGTTGGTGAGATCAGTCAGGACCTTACTTGGGCTTGACAGCCACACGATGTCACGTGCAAACACGACGACCAACCACCACTGCAACGAGCACCAACACCAAGAAAACAATCAGGGTCTCCAAAAAGAAACGAAGAGACCGGCATTGCTGCTGACAACGCTCCTGCGCATAGTGGTGTTTCATTATCTTAAGAATCCTGACAAGCAGGAAATGCCCCGTGCGGCTGGTTGCTGTATGGCTCTGAGGCCTCAAACTTGCTGTCTGACCGCTCTCGTCTTCATTCGCCTACTCCTTACTGGTAACTGTCAAGCCAACACCTTCGTGGCCCACCTGGCGGGACGGGACCCGACAACTGAAACACGAGAGTTTGGGATCTATGCCCGGGAAGCAGGCGATGTTCTCCTGCTCCTCTGGCGACAAAGCCTGGGACGGAGAGACTAATCGGAACAGGGCGGCTGAGTGCCTCACATATCTGCTCAGCCAGGCTACGAGAGCTTCAACGAAGCACATCCTGCGGTTTCTGACTTGACGCCTTTGCCTCATACACCAAGGGCCAGCTGCTCGACCCAAACACTGCAGCCAGAACCGGTCTGGACTACAGCCTACAAGCGCGGGGAACTATGGCTCCTGACCCCCGGAACCCTGAAGCCCCAAAATTGAAGCCCAGCGCGGCAGAGGCCCTTACTCGCAGTCTGTCCGCAGCAGAATGGTCGAGGCCGTGTCTCGCGATGAAGCTCTCCACCTTCCATGTCAAGATCGATGGCTTCGACACAGACAACATCATTCAAGGCCGGAGGTGTCTTCACTGTACAAGATATTTGGTCTCAGGGTTGCTGTTGGATCGACAGACCATGGTGTTGCGCAAGCCAAAATCCTGATCGAAAGTAGATTTTCCTGCTTGCATGGTTTGAAGAAAATCAGCAAACGACATTTTAGGGAGGCGCCTGCGAGTTAGTGGTGCATTCATGCAAGATGGAGCGCTCCAACCAACTCACTGTCCAAAACTTTCCGTCAGTAGAGGACTCAATCGGAGAACTACCAGACACAGCCCGCTCATTCGGAGGACCAGGGTGCCAGAACGAACTTGCCTTTCGAGCAAATGATTCTTGCACGGGCTTGAACCGCTCCTTCCATCGCTTCAGTCGCCATTTCAGTCGGCACGAATGGGTGGTGCTTGTGCCACCAAGGGTGGCTGAACCAGCCGTGGTCGAATCGCAATGCGCGTTTCTGGCACTTGGCTGGACCGTCAGACTCTCAAACAAGATACCCTGTGCCTCGTCTGAGCTGACTCCACCATGTGGCATGTAGGGGATGGCCTTCCGAATTTCGGATTTTGAGATACACCTGTAGTAGTCATCATTACATCACTATCGCGATTGTAGCAACGGGCAGGAGATTGCATCCTCATCAACACAAAATGGGACCAAGAGTCTGCCTTCGGCAATCCGTGCGAATGAAACATTGCTCGCTCTTCGTGTTGTGAGTTAGCTCTTCTACAGGAGCTTTCGCTTGGGATTTCCTGAATGTGACACATCCCTCTTCTCTGGGTTTGGACTGCTCCTTCAAACTGTGACCGCACAGCAGACGAAGAAAAACTGCCTGCACTACCTCCAGGGTCAACTGCCACTTCCGGACGAACAGAGGATTTCTAGATGACTTTCCACCTGTGCCTCGCCCATCCTTGGAGCACTAAAGCGGCTAGCTGGGATGGCTCCACCGGACCTGCGAAACTGCGAAGCCGAACCATGCTACGCATCGCAAACTCAAAGTCCTAAAGCACAGGTGATCGCCAAACTGAACGCCGCAGACTAAGGCATCATCTGATGCAGCTTGAGGCGGAGGATCTAGGCTTTCGGGCCTTGCACTGCATGCAAGCCCTGGTATTTTAGTTCGGCCTCTGCATCCTCCGTGGGCTTCTGCTTCGTTCGTGCGGTCCCCTGCACGCAGCGGCATTGACGGGAGCGGCAGTAGCCATGTCGCAGCAGATCATGTTTCGCAACCTCACCTGACCTCGTCATCATTCTCCGGAACACCCCTTCAGGATCCAAACCCGCACCAGGCCCACAACCACGGGAACTGCAAAACTTCTACATAGCTGAACCTTCCTCGACGCACCTTAAAGCCACCCCGCAATCTTCAGAAGCACCCTTGTAACTCCAGATCAGCACAGATGACTGCAAGCTCGGGAAATTTGTCCGGACTCGTCCACGGAAGTCGTCTTTCGGCTTACTCGTGACAAGTTCTGCAGGCTGAACTGCTTTCCTGTTACATTCTTGGGGCATTGTGCTTCCACGAACCACCAAGTGAGGTGCAGGGACCGCCTGAGCCCAGCACTACCACGGATCGTGATCTGAGGAACCTTCCGGCACTCGGTCTGGTCTCCGCGGAAGGAAATTGGGCCGAGATCAGAGGGGGTTCGGGCTTCGTGAGGTGCTGCTACGATGTCTGGACTTTCTGCAGAAGCCGAAACACCTCTGAAACCGAACTCCCAAGATCCACTCCTTGCACCACGAGACCTGGAAACCCATCAGCCCGAATCGCCTCGGCTCGGGACACCACCTGCGGAGGAGGCTCCGTAAACTGCGCCTCCTGCCAGATGAAACCATTCAGGGAGCGGGCCTGAGAAAAGTTGCGAGCTAGCTCCATCTTCTGCCCCTAAGCTGACACAGGGAGTTTTTGGACACCCTCGTGTTGGCAGCTTCCAAAGGCAGAGCCTCCTAGACTTCCGTACAGCTTCTCTACCGCCACATACAATCCCATGCAAGGAAGTCTCTCTGACGTGATGCTAGCTCTTCTTGTCTTGTGCATGACGCAAGAAAAATCGTGATCTCGGAAGCCTGAAGCCCTCCCAGTCTAACAACACCAAACGCTTCAGGCCTTAACGAGGTGATTGATGCGGCTCAGTAGCGCCTCACCATGGAGGGTTCTTTGGCTTGGACAGAGACCCCGCTGCCTTTAGAAACAGACCCTACCAGTAGAGTCCCCAGAGGAGAGCCAGGCATGCCCATGTCCGGTCTCGCCTACAGCCAAGTCGCAAGGGCCCGAAATCCCACATGCCTTTGCCCAACTTCAGCGGGTGATGCCGGGGCCCCCACTGCAGATGGGTTGCGGATGCTCTTCGTCATGTCGGTCTTTATGAGCTCAGCCTCTGAGGTCGCTTCATGCGTCTGAGGCTTGACAGCACGATGATGCAAATGGCAACTTTAAGCTTTAAGGCCTTATCGGAGAGTCGGAGGAGTAGCTACCGGTCAGTAACGACGGAACCGTGAAGCGCAGGCGTCTTGACCGCAGCCGCAGGCGCCTGGAGCTCAGGTGGCAGCTCCCGAAGCCTCGTGGCTGCCGGGATGTCCACGCAGTTTCGCTCCACATAGGCCTGTGCTGAAGAGCAGTGGGGTCTTGTTTGAAGTTGGGCGTAGTCCGTTGCTGACCGAACTGTAAAGCGCGTCGGCAGGCTCAGCTTCATGCAACTTTCTGACATATCTGTGTCGCGGCCACACCGTGAAAATAGTCGGTATGTCTTGCATGCGACGTTTGGAGTAAGGTGTCTTGAGAAATAGCGTTTCTCGCGCTAGGCTCCCGTGAACAACGGCAGAAATGTCGCAGCAGCCAGGCGTTGTCGCATTAGAGCAGTCCTGGGTTAAGAGAGTTTTTGAGCCTGCTGGGTGTAGAAGGAACCTAAGCGCGTGCATCAAACGTCCACAGCGGAGAGAAGGCCTCGACCTCTTCTTGAAGTGAGCCCGGTGCCCCGTTGAAGCCAAAGCCAACGGCTTTGCCTTCAGGGTTTGAAGGCTTGGACAAGCTAGCATCATCTCCTACAGAACTCTCTGGTGCCTGAGCTTTTTGTTTGGCGCTGACATCTCCCCAAAAATGCCTGTGCCTCCTGGGCCCTCTAGCGGCAGGTCCTCTTCGGAGCCCTTGCCAAGGGGTACTGGGATGGACACTGCCATGACGGCCTGAGCAAGGCATGTGGCTAGAGCTGTGTTCTTGCGCATTTCTGGCACAACAGCGCAGACCAGGTGGCCACTGGGATCACGGACGCTACATTGCCCCGCCGTGGCAGAACGATTCTAAACTTGCCTGAAGCCTGGGCTAAACCCTGCATTGTCCAGGCCTCACAGCCGGGACCACCGAACCATCCTGACCGTGACGGTCCGCGGGCTGTGACAACCTCAAGGGGCACAGTTTGGGCCGCTGCTGGGCTGCGGAGCCAAGAAACAAAATGCTCGTCAGTGCAGATGGGGTAACCACTTGGGGGACTACAGCTAGCCGTGTCAACTAGAACCAATCACTGGTCGTTGCCTCCAGCATCCAGTCCCACAAGGTGGAGCCGCAGTCCGCACGCCCGGCCCGCCCGGCTCCGCTGAAGGACCCCGTCAGATCGAGGCCCAGGCCGAGCCGTAGAGAAACGCACCGCCTGACGACACGTCCTCGGCGACAACCGCTTCTGGTCTTTCGGCCTTGAAAGCGTGCACCTGGAACCCGAAGCCCGAGTCTTAGACTCCAAACCTTCACCCTGTCTGCGGATGTCGAGGGATTTCGGGCCAAAGGCCTGGAGTCCTCGTGAACTTCTAGGGAAGTACGAGAACATTCTGAGATGCGCTTGCACCCTTTTTGCGACCCCCCGTTCCGATACCAAGAAAACACTCGGCCGCGGGCTGTGATCCTCACTTGCTCTCCAGCCTGGAGGTTCGGCTTCTAAGAACTCCATGGACGTGAAATCCAAGGAAGCCAAACTGAATCGAAAGGAAGAGGTGGCAGTGTTCGGTCAAACACCAAACGTCCGAGGACGATGGGTCGGACCCGTGCCTCTTAAAATATGATGCAGATGCTTCCTGTCAAGATCCTAACAACGTGGAGGACTCTCACATACACCCGAAGGTGTTCGATGGAATCCCCATCATCTCGACAGAGATCCCCGAGTCCCGCAAGGCAGCCCTCCTTCGACTCAACCAGACTAGCTGTCACTTGCAATCGACGATGAAGAACTGGACGATACGACTAGTGGTAAACGCATAGACGCGAGAAGATGTAAGAAGTAGCCCTGCAGAGAGAAGAGTTCCAGCACCTAGCTTGCAATAAGGGCTTTGGCACCTGATACACCACTCTTGGACTCCAAGTCCCGATGAACCGAGTGATGGTCAGAGCCCTTGTCGTGTGGTCTTTCTCATTACCAGGGTTGCTTTGAACTTTCACGTGCCCGACGCTTTTCTTGCCTTACTGTTGCCTTATCAGTGCTCTTCGGTCTGTTCTGCCAGCCGAAAGCGGGCCTGAAGCCTCAGGAAGTCGTCGCCGTTGTAGGACCCATCCCAATCTGCAGCAATCGTGACAACCTGGGTCGGAAAGAATCCGGCTTAGGACCGAAGCTGGTCGCTGTACAGAGTAACTGCTGGTCTCGTGGTGCCAGATGCAGTCACCTGAACGATAGCATGTAGAGGAGCACTGGGCCCGAGCTGAACCCTCAGCCACTCCCACAGATCTCGGGAAGTCGCCACACAGAAAGGAATACTTAGAAGCAGATCTCAAATCCTCGCTGTCCCCCAGACACTACACGTCCTGATATCCGCCCCCTACGGGGCCACCTAAACTTGATCCAAGAGCTGAGACGCGAACTGTGCCGGGAGTTGGCCAGCCACTGTCGGAGATAACGCGGCCCAGCGCCACCTTGCCGCTGTTGGAATTCTCGGTAGTGGTGCGGTGGTGTTTGTGTTCGGGTCAGAATGGCTCCTCATGGTTGCGAGTGTGGTGGGGAAGGTACGACCTATCCCCGACCAACCGAAGCCGCGTGCACGCTGCCTTCAGCTCTTCCTCGGACAGGTCTAAGTCCACCATGGCTCCAGGAAGAGGGAAGGGCCCGTTGGAGGTGCCTGAAGGGGTCTTACTGGAAGCTTTGGGAGAAGTCTGAACTGGATTGAACTGCCAGGCCTAGGCCCAGTGGTCTTCGGACTGGGGCTCTGCTCTGCACAGGTCGGTTGTGGTGCTGTTGGCTTTCGATGGTGTGGATTCTGTTCCAGGGGATCAAGGTTGAGACCTGGCTCAGCTTTGATGCCTCGTAGACTCTCAGAGTCCATGGCCATCAGGTTTTTATCCGGGGACCGGTCACCTTCGAGCCAGATGTCCCACAGTCATGGCGATAGCATCCTGGCTCGTGATCATAATACCTCCAGATGCGGTGGACCTGCGTCGACTACCGTCTGCGCCAACTCTTTGGTGTGCCTGGCAAGTTGCACACGCGAGGCTTCGTTACTGGGTTCGGCACTTTCGCAGCAGAACTTTGCTGTGCGCTTCGATAGGGGTGCGTACTTCGGGGAACACCTAACTATGTACCTCTTCATCTATGTGTCCATGAAATCTACCTATCTATCAATGAATCTACCTACACAATTAAGGTGGCATGCTTGCGGGGTTTCTGTGTGTGTGTCTGTCTGTATGTAAGTATTTATGTACGTAGGTATGTAGGTATGTATGTATGTATGTATGTATGTATGTATGTATGTATGTATGTATGTATGTCTGCATGTATGCGGGAACGCATGCATGCATGCATCTCTCCAACTGTCTATGCATGGATGTATGTATGCATGTATGCATATGTATGCATGCATGCATGTATGTACGTATATCTATGCGTGCAGGCCAGGGTTGAGTACACCCTCAAAAGGGCTAAAAATCGAAAACCGAGGATGCGACCTTGCAATGTAACCCAACGCCCACGCGGCTGCTTCCTGCCACAGGTCCACCACCATGTACCGGGTACGCTGTTTGGGCATTCGGCTGTGTCTTTGACTCCCGTCTCACAAAACCTGCAGTCCATGGGCCCTCAGCAACCCGATCATCCACAAGGTGCTATTTAGCTACGTCAGATCATGGAGCAAGCGGAGCATGAAGGCATCCATTCAGCAATACCCAAGCCCGCAACCAAAAAAACAGAAGAGGCGAGCCCCTGCCTTCACGGAAGGGTCAAACTCTTCCAGGCAATTTACCAGAGCCTCCAACGCTCCGGAGTCGACCACTGCCTCGGTCCACGACGTCCCCAACGAATCACGGCATGACAAAAAACGGATAAGCGTTAAGGGTGTAGGGTTTACTAGGGGATACTTATACTGTTATACTGATGCTGCTACGTTTTCGAACGGTCACGGTAGAATACAAGACATAAAAATGATTACCCTACTGTAGTCTCATATCTTCGATAAGAAATGTAACACACTGAAAAACCGGTTCTGGTATATTCATAATACCATATGACACGATAGAAAGCGATATGGTACAACATAATGCTATATGAGGCCATATGAGATCAAAGAAGATGCTGCAAAACGCGCTGTACTTCAGTGTACTCTACTCTACTCCACTTTCCTTTGTTTGTACTGTGCTGTACTCTAGTATACTAGGCTATACTATACCATATGTTGCACCACTTTACTTCGCTATGCTCGGCCCCGCCATGCTATACTATGCTACGCCATAATATACTACATTGTTATAATGCACTATAGGATATTGTAGCTGCCTCTTTCTGCTGACACAAGGTGCCTGTGCCAGTTGCGGAGAGTGCTTCGACACGGCACGAAGGACGAAAGCAGCAGCCTTGCATCAAAGCACAATGATGCAAGCTCGACGAGGGAAACGTAAGCAGGCCTTCTTGTAAAAGCGGTTCTGCTGAGCCAGCGAATACCTTGGCCCAGAGCAGCTGGATGCCGGAATCGCAACGCTTGCTAGGATAGCTTCTGATTTTGTGTCAAAGGCAGAGCGCAAAAATACTTGCGCACCAGTATTGGAATCCTGTTTCCGGCTCGGAATGCAGGATGGACCTTGAACCTCTTGCGACACCTGTTGTCCGGCGTTTCTGTGTTGAAGCCTGGTTCGTGTACATCTATGTTTGCGTGGCCGGGCCTCCGAGCTTCGTACAGGGTTTCCTAGCAGCAACACTCCTTGGAGGGATCCTGTTTTGGGGTCTATCTCAGGGCTCTTGAGCAGAATTCAAAACGGCCAATGCCCAGACTCCCTCGTGAAACTCGCATCTCATCCAAGCCGTACAATCCACTCCTGAACTCTGTCCGATTGGGTGGCTCTAAAATGGGATTCTCTTGTCAAAGGTCAATATGAGTTTCCGACCATCAAGAGAAGAAAGAACAAGCTGACTAGAACACCTCCCAGATGTCTCAGACCGGCTGCACCAACTGTGGCAAGATCTCGTGGGTAACTACCGACTCGGCCAGCTCGTCACTGGCAGATGGGCTTTTTCGGTCTAGGGCCTATAAAATAAAGGAGATTTCAGGGCTGCTTTAGGGCTCGAGGTTCGAAGTTTGGGGTCGGGCAGACAAGGGAATTCGAATGAGCGAAGGTAGGACAGGGGTATTCTACAGGCTCAACACTTGGGCTCCCATCTTTCTGATGTAGAAGCGCCATGACTTGGCATAATAGCAAGATCTCTTCGTACCAGAAGGCTAGCAACATGTGCAGCGGATGAAGCAACAACCTAACGACGATCATGTGGACAACTGTCTGGTTCCGACGAAGCCCTAAAGCGAGCCACGACGGCTTGGTTTAGGATCGTCTAACAAGCAGGAACCACAATCGATGCAGGAGGATGCACGCAACAAAAAAAAACTGAAGACTAAGTCAAACGTAAACCCCAAGCCCAAAGCCGCGGTCTGTTCCGGCCTATAGTTGGCCAGGCGTCCCAAAGCCAGGGCTGCTGACTGCCTGGGCTTTGGGGTACAGCAGAGATCCGAGAAATCGCGGAGCCCTATGGCCTAAAGACGTAAACCTTGTTTCTAAAAACTTCGAGCCGGCTGTCGTTGCAGCCGAGACACTGAATGGAGGCCACATTATCCAGGAGCAGGGGACGCAAAAGCGCCATCACTCCTCGTTTGGGTTTACAGTCACATCTTGCAGACTTGGGGATCGAGGGTTTCGGAGTAGTTGGTGATTTATAAGACTTCCTGGCTCATCCCGGGCCCTGATGATGAAAGCAATCTGCAATTCAGAGAGCCGCGCCTGCATTTTGGAGTGCATCGATGTTCTGTGGGCGCGTCGCCTGCCATGGCGGTGCAGAGGGGAGGTCTACTGCGCCGAAACTTCGAGTATCTTCTAGCACAGTTACAAGCGAGGTGGTGCCACCAGGTCTGCCACAGTCTGGACGAAGGTCACGCGGGCCTTCGAGAGGCGAGGCTGCGTAGACTCTTTTGCATTCTGTGATTCTGCACAGCATCACGCCGTCCTTCTGATATTCCTCAAACACCTGCAGTACGGCACGGCCTCGGGGAGCGTGGGACATCATGAACTTGTCATAGTTTGAATATGCTCCGGCAAACCAAAATACTCAGACAGCCACATGTGAAACTTGAAAAGCATTGCTTCGATAACACATCACAAGGTTGGATCTTTTCATGCAGCTTCTCGCTGACCATAGAAGCTTATGACTGGGGACGCCACTCATGGCTTCTGCCCTGAATCCTCTGCAAAAGAGAGGTGCGACAGGGGCGGCACTTCTGAGAAAACGAGCTGCGGGCAAAGGCGCGGGTTGGGTCCCAGTCCCGCTGAAAAATCCAACGCTGCATGCGGGCAATGTCCAGTGAGTTTGCCAGGCTTTCGCGAATTCCAAGCTTTGGCGCGTTTTGCGCTGGGCTCTTCCGACACCTCTGGCCGGGAGCCTTGGCCACCGGCGCTAGCGGCGCTAGCGCAGTCTTCAGGGCTAAGCATCTTGAGCGCATCGAGCTGCTGTAGAGCATTCAGCAAGTGCCAACCAAACACGCCGCTGAAAAGAGACGTGCTTGGCTGGCACGGATCTGTACAATTCCCATGCCTACACCGTTTTTCGTCGTGTCGCATCCGAAAGGGAAACCTTTACAAACCTGGAGCGGCATGCCCGGCTTGTCAACTAAACTCGGCTAGGCAAGCAGTTGTGTCTGGCTCGGCTGGCAAAGGCCACCAATGCGCAGCGTGAGGCTTTAATGCTAGCTGCTAGCAGCCTCATGAACCTCGGATGTCTGAGTCCGAAGCGAAAACTGCACCCTTGCCATGCAGAGAGGCGCTTTCAGCTCAGAGAATCAGTGATGCCAATCATCACCTCACGGAAAGAACAAGCTTTCCGCACAGCTATCCCACTGACACGGACATGCGAGCCCTCCTGAATTCAAGTCTTCACTACTCAAGATCACAAAGCAGGATCGGACGTGCCTTCCTCCATCCGCCAGCTTCTCCTAGAAGCTCTGTGCAAGTCTCGGCAAACAAACAACTGTATGGTCCCTAAACCCTAAATCCTAAACCCTAATGCCAAAGTTCTGGTAATAAACGCTGGTCAACTCTAGTCTATGGTCGACTGCGGGTTCTCACTTGCCCCGAGCTACTTTCCTAAATCGGTGCCTCTAGCCTGGAACAACCGGCTCCTCTTGCGGCCACCCAGAGGCCACGGATATTCATGCCTTGGTATTCGAAGTGGCTGTGGAGTGTGCTTAAACTAAGCCCTGGTGCTGCAGACACATTCCTATTTTTCGACCTTTCTACGCGTTGTGGCTCAGCTGGAGACAGCCATCTGCTGCACCACGGATGCTGAAAATGAAGCCAAAAGTCTCAACATTCCAGCTGTCCACATCCCAATACTTAGGCATGACTGATATTCCGTGTTTGTCTAGGCACATGCGTGTGCATATTATACACTATACATACATACATATATATATATATATATCCTTGTTGTATCTATCTCTAAACACATTTTTTACTAGGTAACTCTTGGGTTTTCTAGCATTCCACGGCTTTCCTGCCACAACAGAAGGACCCCAGAGCTTATGTGTTCTTGGGTAGCCTTGGGGGGCAAGCAAGGGAACTGAATGCTCGAGCTCCCGCGGGCGAGATCCGACAAGTGAGATGGTTCATCACGTGCTTTTGTTCTTAGGATGCGTCAGTATTTGTGTGGTCGGAAGTTGGAGTTCGAGGCTGAAACCGTTGAGGACTGCAAAGCCCGTTGAATCAGTTCACACGTCTTTCAGCGCTATTTTATCCCTCACATGCCTATCTTCGCTGACCCCCTTCAGCTTGGCATCTTTTTCAAGCGACCTCTCGGGCATCTTCGGAGGTGCTGTCCTGCATCCGACGGTCGTAGGATGCTTTTCGGGCATTGATAGGCCTTAGCCTTAGGCTCACTGAAAGATGCCAGCAGTCTGCTGATCACTTTGGGAGTTCGATTTGTTGATGAGGAAGGTCACTCCTCCCTTCTTGAAGTCCTCGAAGGTCAGCTCCCTGTTGATGTAGTCCTGACAACCGGGTGTCCCGGCCAAGACTTCTCTGTAGAAGCGACCCAAGGCCATCACCTCCAGGCTCAATTAAGCCATGGTCCATGTTAGAAGTCCCACATACCCTACACTACACCATAAAGACTGCGCTATAATCAAGGTAAGAAGAGATACTGCAGACATCTGTAAACCCCAGACCCCAACCTTCTTCTCGTCCTTGGCTTGTGTTAGCCACAGAGCGATCTTGCTGATGCGGCTCCGTATGGAGACCACGGCACCTGCGATGACCTCGCCGCCTTTGGGCAGGAAGGCCTCGCCGATGAGGGCCAACTCGACGGACAACCACAAATCATCCAACGTTTGCGCCCTCACCTTCTCGAGCTTCATGACCCAACGCCCGCCATTCTTCAGAGCGGCATCCTCCCATGCTGGAGTGATGCCCTCCTTGAAAAGCGAGTAATCGACATGCTCCATTTTCGAAGGCGGGTAGGCATGGTGGTACATGCACCAGAAGTCCTCCGCCGTCTTGAAGGAGTGAACCGACCGCTGGCTTTCGTTCCATGCCTGACCCGACTGGTGGGCCTTCTCCCCCTGCTGATGCAGCCACAAACACCATCGATGTTGAAGCTCGTGTTTCAGGGGCGCTGGTGGTCCCTCCTGCGCCTCCGGTGCCTGTTCGGGCGCCTGTTCCGGCTCCTGAGCCTCCGCCGTCTCCAAGCCGGTCGCCATGCGGGCCGCTCGCCCCAAACCTCTGCCTACGCACTCGAGGCCACGTCTGGCGGCAACTGTTTCATGCATGCGAGCTGAGCCGCGAACGAACTGCAGAACACTGAAGGACAAGAAATGGAGCTAGGCTGAAACGGCTCAGATTCCGGCCAGACGTCCTCCTCTTCCGACTCCTTGCTCAGAGGCCGGAGGATACTTCGGGCAGCGTGGTGGAGCGGTGGGGTTGAGGAGTCACTCCCGACCCAGGAAGGAAGGCCTCGTCTCCTCACACCGTCCCCTTCGTGCCTTGCGCCCTCTACTTCTATCCCGTCAGCTGTTCGAAGATCTTGCTCGTCTACGCAAAATTAGCTTCGGAGCATCTTCAAGCGGTGCCCCCCCCTCCCCGGAGGCATCTCCTGCTCCAGCATGTCCAACTGCACCCAGGCGGTGAAAGCGGTGACAGCAGCCCAGACCAGGCAACCGGCAGCGGGCCACTTCCATCCTCGTGAAAAAGATCATGGCAGCGCTAGGTGCTCATGAACGGCACACATGGAAGGATGACAAACACAAGAACCAAAACAAAACAAGATTTCGACCTTTCACTTTCTAGCACGGGCGCTTTCCGTATCTGCTCACCTCTTCAGTTAGTGCCTGGGAATGTCGAGCCTTCGAAAATTCACCTTTCCATGAGTCAACCATCCAGACGACCCCCCGAGCACCCAAGGCGTGCTGGGCGTCGGACCTTCACCAGGAACGGCCCACTCCGGGCCTCCGCGACAGCGTGCTTTGAAATGCATGCCGCATTTAAAGGCTCCTCGGACTTCAAGGCCGCAGTTCGCGCCCCTCACGGATGTGCGGAAATCTATGCCGCAAGCCCAAGACTGTGCCTTGATAACACAATGCTTGCTGGCTTTGACAACTGCACCATCTACGTGCAGAAACACTACAACTCGCTAACCCCATGCCGGTGACAAGCTATAGTGCTACAGGGCTGAAGCACTACAGCACTGCAAGCTGCACATAGCAATCTCGCAAATGTGCCAGTTACACGGTACCAAAGAGATTTAGATTTTGAGGTATTGAACTATGACATTGCTAGAACACTGCCTGACGACGGTGCTGGAAGCGAAATATTTCACTGGCCTACTAGCTCGTCCCATCTTGCATACTAGTAGTAGTAGTAGTAGTAGTAGTAGTAGTAGTAGTCTTTTCGGTCTGTAATCCTAACCCAGGGCCCCGGCAGCTGGAGCTGTCACTGCTCGACTTGCATGCGAGGTGGGCCAAGGCCTCGATGTTGGCGCTTACGAAAAAAGGGGTACCTTATTTTGGGGTCCTTCTAATAAGGATCCTACTATTTGGGGTACGATATTAGGGTCCCCTATTTTCGGAAACCCCCATGTTGGCGTCTCTCAAACCGAACCCGACATGCACTCAATGACAGAGAGGCGCGCACGGCGATCTTGGTCTCTGAGTGATCGCCACTTTGCTGGCGCCAGGTTGCTGTAAGCGAGGCAACCGAAAACTACATGCCAGGGGTGGCTGTTTCGCTTTGCGCCACATGCACAGAGACATACCAACCGATCTCAATAGCAAAGGTGCACTAACCGAGTGCATGGCCGTGAGAACAATGGGGGCCGCCAGCAAGGCCTCAATCCCCGCACTTTGGCTAAGGCGATTAAGGATGACTTGGTTGGAGAAGATTCGGCATCGAGTGCTGCAGGGCATGTGATGCGGAGCTGCAGGATGATGAAAGCAAGAGTCCACTGACAAGCGGCAGAAGCAACGACTGAGAACAAGGCAACGGCCATCGGGCGCCGTGAGTCATCGAACTCGTTTACAGCTGCTGCAACGAAAACAGAAGCGCCATACCTTGGCTGGTGTTGCATGGGCTCTCTGCTGCTTGCTAGGCTCTTGAGACGAATCGAAGTACGATTTCGCAGCAAAGGTTTGGCAGACTCGAAGGCTTCGGCATAATTCTACAAGAAAGCATAGCATGTGTGTGCCGTTCAGGTACATCGATTCGAATACATACATATGCATACACCACAGCACTTGACCGGCGAATAATGACAGACTGATATTCATGCATATACACTACATGCAAACATCCATCCATCCATCCATCCATCCATCCATCCATCCATCCATGCATGCATGCATGCATGCATACATACATACATTTTGCGATTTGCGAGCTGTCAGTGGATTGCGCAGCCTACTTGGAACGTGCAACGCCCTCTCTACATCCTCTAAAGGGCTCCGAGAGGCTATGCCCCCAGAAAGAAACAGGGGCTCGGAGTGATACATTGGTGCCGCCTTTAAGGCTTCCCCAAGCCTTCATAAGCGCCGGTGGCAAGAGCCTCAGCAAGTTGTCGGCCACGGCTGCTACGGGTACCGTGTGTCTGTGAAGACGCCAAGCAGCTTCCCATTCGTCTTCCAGAACGATCCACACTTCATCCGGGGTCCCGTGTCCGCTTGTGCTTCCCTCCATGGCTCGCTGCCACGGGAAAGTCGTAACTTGCTCCGTGAACTCCCTGTAGGTTTCCAGGTTGCGCGGTTTGGCCCGTTGTTCCGCACATACCATCGGCAGCCTCTGCTGCTGAAGGGCTTCACGTATTGCTCCTGCTTGTGCAGGTGCCCACTGTCGCACCTCAGGGTCATCCTGGATCGTTTCCATCTCCTCGAGAATCTGGTCGATCACGTGCTGGATCTCCTCCGGGTAGAGGGGGAACTTCTCGATGGCCTTCTGGACGCCAGCCTGGACAAACTTCGCTTCCATCGTCTCGTCGATGTCCATGATCGTGTCCGAGAGCTCCTTGTGAAGGTCCTCCTCCCATTCATTTCTTACACGGTCCGCTCTGGAGGTTTGTAGATCGCCAGCTTCCTGCCGCCGTGGTGGAGCGGGGGTGTAGTTGTCCTTCGCCTCTTTTCTGCGTCGCTTGCTACCATAGCCCGGGGCCATCTCCGTATTCCTTGGTCCGCTAGCCTGCAGCACTGCCACACATCGTTGCGAGGCCCTCAGGTGGTCTTCAAGACGAGCCGTAGACCAAAACTGGACTCCACACGCTCCACACTGGGTGCCGTTGACGAACCGTCGGTATTCAGCAGTGCGCTTGTGGATGGTGAAGAAGTGGACACTAAGTCCGGCTCGTTTTTGAAAGGGCCGCCGACACATACGGCAAACCCACTCGGTCTGGGAGTCGGTCCTCGCCTCCTCCGTCATCATGTCCCTCTGCATGGCCCACAGACAGATGTTGGCCGCTTCCCTTTCCTTGTAGGCCAGAAAGTCCTTTTCCATTCGTCGGCCAATGCGCGTCTTGAATCGTCTAGGCGCATTGCGGATTGTGTGCCACCACTGTGGCCAAGCCGCTGCGCTAGTCCAGTGCTCCTCTTCGCCCTCAATCAAGTTCCGTAGGTCTTCCTTGACCAGCGACACTAGGAGACTCAGACGAGCTCTGAAAGCCAGAATTTCGAGAGGTCTGCAGCCCGACAGCACAAAGGCCAGGGGTGTGGGGAGATGGAAGACGCTCTCCCCCTTGATGTCCCGGCCAAAAAGTCGCCGTACTTGCCTGGCGTATCCATCGGCCAGCTTCCTCCACTGTACTCCTTCTGGAACCCAGAGGGCGAGGTTGTGGAGTGTGGAGGCTACAGTGGATTCAAAGATCTTGCCACGTGTTGTCAATGGCAGTCTTTGGTTTTGCAGCAGAAGCTTCTTGGCCGACTCGAAAGCTCCCGAAGCCAGGGACAGTCGAAGCCTTACCTCCATCGCAAAGGAGGCCTTGGCATCCACCATCCCACCAAGGTGCTTGTAGCTATCAACCACGTGGATTGACTCCCCAATGTCCTCCAGGCGTAGCTTTGGTTTGCCGTCCTCAAACAATTCCTGCCGGATCTTCTTGGAATGGCCACCCTTCAGTCCAAGAAGCAAGCTCGTCTTGTTCCTTTTGAGGTTTGGGTCCAAGCCATGTGACCGGAGCGTGCTGATGAAGATTGAGCACATCCTTTTTGTTTTCTTCACCAGGGAGGGCGCCGTGTCAGCTCGTAGTGGGACTGCAGAGTCGTCCGCCCATGTCCCGTCCCAGGTTTCCACGAGGGAGCCCCTGGCATGCTTGGGCCCATACCCCGCCTTCTTGATCCCACGGGACCTCAAAGAGGATGTCCTCCGCCGCCAGGTTCTCATGGACCCTGTAGAGGACTCTCGCGTAGATAAACGCATAGAGCGTGTCCGCCCACGCTTCCCCCGGTCTACTCCCAGCTTTCGCCTCAACCAGGCTGTCACCCTGCGAGTGCCGTGTGATAAACCACGTGGCCATGTGAAAGTCACACACCGCTCTCTGTATAGGTCCAGGGACGTCAGCTTCTCGGAGCATGCCCCCTGACTCAATGAGCTGCATCAGGTCCTCCATGTCAGCACTGTCCAAACCAAACTTTGCAAAGAGCTGGTAGATGGCCGCGTCGTTGGTCAAGACACCTGTGGCGATCTCTCTCACAAGCCTATAATAGGCAGCTCTGCAATCGATGAATAGCAAAGACATGTTGGACTTGGTCGCCTGGCAGTGTTTGATGTGGGTGGTCACATACAGTGCTGGAAAGAGCACAGGGGCGTGACGTCGGGGTCCAAAGTGTAGTGGGTGCAGCGTTTCTTCGATGCTGGATTGCACCTTTCTTCGCAGCACTTTGTGCAGCGCCTTTCCCGCAAAGCTGGAGATGAAGAGGCTGCGGAAGTTCTCAACTCTGCTTTGCGTGCCGCTGCCCTTGAATGCTTCATAAAGCACACCCCCCCTCCATTGAACTGGCTGTTGGTAGCTGAGGAGGCTCTTGAGGTAAAGGGGCTGTAGCGTCTTTGCCATCTGGACGGGCATCGCGTTCATCAAGTCGCTGGGGAAGTTGTCCACTCCACCAGTTTTTCCACGTGGGATTTCCCTGAGCGTCTGCTCGATGTCCTGCAATGAGGGCAGTAAGTCGTGGCTCCATGGCTCTTCCATGATACCGCCATACTCTGGCCTCCGCTGCAGGAACTCCTCCACAGTGTATAGAACTCCTTGCTCCTGCTGGCCAAAGTATTCGAGCCAGGTTCGATCGAGGTCCTTGCGGTCTTGAACCGGTCTCCCATTGCTGGGGTCCAAAAGTTGCGGCAAGGGCCGTTGCACCGGTCGCGTTTTGCGACCACCTATCCCTGCCGCTTTGGCCCTTTGCAGAATTGCCCCCACATTCTGCACTCCTCTTGTCACCACCTGGTTCAACATCATCGTTTTGGCCTCGATGATGATTTTCTTGATGCGGTGCGTGACAAATTTGATCGCAGCCGCAAAGATGGCATGTAGGAGGCTCTGCTTTACGACCTTGGCCGCAATGTCAATGGTCATCTCTCCCCGTAGCCTCTTCCAGGTCTGCTTCTTAAGGTCTCCCCATTTCCTGAGGTAACATCTCGTGCGCTGTTTGAGGGCAATTTTCCGTTCTCTGAGCGCCCAGACTTCCCCAGGGATGTAGGAGGCCTTGTTGTCCCTGTGGAGGGGGAAGTTCTTCTTGAGTACCTCATGTAGGTACTTCTGTAGGAGGAGACAATGTCGATCTGGATGAGTCTCCCACTGTGGCTGGGGGAATTCACTGAGGGCTTTATGCAGGATGGTCTTGCCCTCTTCGGTGTGCATTTTGTCCGTGTCGAACTTCTGCCTCCACAGCGTCTTACCCCCACCTTTACTCATGAGGTCCCCTTCCATCTCAATCTCCAGCATACGGTGGTCGTCGTTGGGGCTGCCCGTGTCAAAGTCCTTATTGACCTTGGTTCTGGTACGGAAAACCCTTCCTCGGCCTCCTTGTATGATGAAGTCGATGCGACTCTCCGTTCCACACGGGTGTGTGTAGGTGGCCGAGTCGCCCATGTGGAGCCCCTGAAAGGTAGAGGGGGCCCACAGGCCCGCATCGACCATGATGTTTGCCATCAACCGACCACATGAATCAGGCTCATCATACTCCAAGTGTCCAGTCGCCGGTGGGAAGGGCGTAGGTAGCCTTCCGTTCAGGTCGATTCCCATCACCACGAGGTCAGAGTTCTTGGCACTCATGAGGATCTGCCGCATCTTTTCCATGAAGAGCTTCTGCTCTACTTCTCGTCCTGAGTGTGGGCAATGCGCCGATATTAGGACCAGTCTGTGCCCATTCTTCTTGGCCAGAACAGCTAATATGCGCGGGCATTGGTGAAGGATGGAGAGGTCCTCTTCACCGATGATGAGTGGGGCTCCTCCCACCTTCATGATTCCCAGGGTTCGGTGCATCCACAGGGAAGTTCCCCAGAATCGTTGCGACTCCGTGGACAGTCGGAGATAGTTTTTACTCATGGAGAGGCCCTCTCTACCCTTGACTTCTTGTATGCACACCAGGTTGAGGTCAAGGGCCCGGAATTGGGCATCTGCATACTGGTAGTTGCCCCCCATTCCCTGGATGTTAATGGTGGCGGCCTTCATCTGGAATGGCTTCGCCTCCCCAAACTCGCCCTGCTCCTGAGTTGTGACCGGGATGAGCTCGTGAGGTGGAAGCTTGTAGTCCTCGAAGGGGGCGTCTGACCATATAAGTCGTCCGTTGACTACAGGCAGGGCACCCGTTTGCACCGCCGCAATTTCCGTGGCCATCCACTGTAAGTTGCCCTGCAGGAATTCCTTGCCCGTAGCTTGCGGTGGTTCTGCAAGCTCCAGCTCTCCTTTGGAAAGCAATTTGGCTACCCCATCCGCGCACTCATTCCAGGGATCCCCTTCATGTGCCTTGACGTGCTCGAGTTTGAGTGTGAGTCCAGGCACTTCTCGTAGGGCCAGCTCCAGGCTATGCGTTCGCACCCCCATTTCATTGGGCGGCATCCACTGGCCACTGGCTGCCATACCAGCAACCTTGCAGTCGTAGCGTACTGTACAGCTGATCGCCGCCAGTTGCGTCTGCATCTGAAGGATCCATAGCAGAGCAGCCGCCACTGCTATCTGCTCTGCATTCAGCGCGAGGGGGTCTTCAATGGGCCAGTAGCTGTTTGGGTTGCCTCCAAGCCTTCCTCCGAGGGCTCCAAGGATCGCTACTGCCGCCCCAATCTGCACTAGGATGATGACAGCGTAGCCGCTGGTACGGTGTTGGCAGTTTGCGGACCCATCGGTGTAAATCAGAAACTCGATCGGCTCACCTTTCATGTCTTGCAGCAGATCCTCTGCTGTCACTGCTTCCATGGCAGCCTTCTTGGCCGCTGGGTGCAGTGGGAGGCGCTGCAAGTCCACATCCATCCAGTCCGTCGGCCATGGCTGCCTGAGCTGGTTGATCTGCTCCACGGAGTGGGGGAGTGCCAGGGCATGGTCCGTGAGGTTATACTGGACCGGTGGCAGGTGCTCCGCCAAGCGCAGAGTAACTGGAGCTGGTGGCGATCGGCTGTCTTCCACTTGCAGTCCTTGCCCTGTGGCAGAGGCGTCCACTGGTCCCATGTGATCTTCACTTTGGGGCTCGTTTTGGCCTCCCTGACTCGGTTCGTCTCTCCTTGGAGAGCGGCTCCGGTCTTCATTGACTGGTCTAGGTCCATAGGGTCCTTCTCCTGCTGGTGGTGAAGGATCCGAGAAGTCACTAGAGTTGGGCATGGGGTAGTCGTTGTCATCGCTGTCATCCCCATTGTCCTCTTCATCATCGCTTGAGTCCGGCTCGAAGCTGGATGACGTCGGTGTGACCTCGTCAGTTCTTTTCAGGAGTAGCTCAATGACCTCCCCGTCCAGAACACGGATCCTGACTCCATCCCGACAGCGTCGCCCTCCCTTGACAATCAAGGAGTAGCCCTCAACGTAGGGGATTTGGAGTCCCTAGGCGTATGCTCTTGGGTTCATGAAGTCCCCAGGCAGTGCCACCCATTGCGGCCAAAGGCCAAGGGGTCTGGTGTCGAGGAACACAACCTTCGTGCTGTCCCTGGGGTAGCGTCCTGCGCTGAGCACCGCTATGATGGAGTGTACTCTTTTCCCCCTGGCATACATCCGCATTGGTCTCTGGGTGGGGGCTCTGAGCCACACCTCTCCTTGGCGGGTGCCGAAAGCATGGTCCGCCAGTCGCTGTGGGTCCGGGGCTATAGTCCTATCCAGCTGGTGGAGAAATGTTTGTTCTTCTCCTTGGAATTCAATGCGGCGGCCCGGTAGGTGTTGCGGGTGGTCAACTTCCGGCCGCCACCTAGCAGGGTCATCCAATCTGGTGTCCAGCTCCGTGGCCCATTCTGGTACTTCTCCTTGTCGATGGAAAAGGATGAGTCCACCCTGACTTGGCGGTTCCCTCTGTTCATCATTCATCGGCTGCAGTGAGCCAAACAGGAAGACAGAGATGCCATCGTCCATCCCTACCCCAACCTTTTGGAGAAGGGCTCGTCTAGTGAGGGGGCCTTCAAAGTAGGCCGCGAAGATTCCAGATCCCACACGCCTGCCATCTAAAACCACTGCGGTCTTGCCAGACATTCTGACCCATGCCGGGATCATCATCACCGAGCCATATGCCTCGTCCGGTTGGGGGGTGATGGCCACCGGGTGGTCCAGCAAGTCGGTTGGCATGTCGATCGCTGAGTTCTGAATGGCCTCGTAGATATTGTTGAGAGTGAGGGGGAAACTCATCGCCACATCCAGCGACATGGACTCATAGTACGGCGCACAGATCCAGAAAGAGATGTGCGTTGTGGCAGGCTCCTCTCTGTTGATCCAATGCTCATGTGGCTGGAGCTGCTGGATCTGTGGAGGAGGTGCTTCTGGTATGGGCACTGTGAAATCCGGTGGCGGCGCCACTTCACTGTTGTGCCCCAACGGCATGGACGCCACATGCCTTTCAAAAGCATCTGCTAGCTGCTCTCTCATCGTCGCTTGCCCACTCATCCACAGCTCCAGATCTGTGGGGAGTGGGATTCCCGTTTTACTGCACTTTGCTTTGCCGACATCGCCGAAACCAGCCTGGGCCCCGTTGATTACCGACGCAAAGAGGATGACGCGGATCCATGTTGGGCGGGTCCTGCCGTATATTCCATACGGGTGCCTTTTCCGGCTGTAGCTCGGCAAAAGCAGCATTAGTGCGACTAGCTGAGCCAACACCATTGAAAGAGTAAATGATGTTGCTGTTGCGGCAGCTGCTTCAGTCATTCTCCATGCTCTTGACAGCATCCACGTCTTGACAATGTCGTGGACGTCCATGATGTCAAAGATATTCACATCCGCTCCCTCGGGGACGTGGCCTCCCGCAGGGCCGTGCCCGAACAGATGCCCTTCCTTTGCCTGGATCTTAGCCATAACATTGTCTGGCATGTCACTGGCCTCAACGTCCAGGATGGATGTCTGCTTACCGCCTCGCAATTGTATCGCCACACATGAGGTCGGTTCCTTCTGTGAGTTGTAATCCAAGAGGGTACGGTCGTCCTCCAACTGCTTGCCAACGAAGATCATGCGCTGCTGGTCAGACGGGGTGCCTTCCTTGACCTGGATCTTAGCCTTGACATTGCCTGTGGTGTCACTGGCCTCAACATCCAGGGTGATCGTTTTGCCCGTAAAGGTCTTGACGAAGCTCTGCATGCCTCCTTGCAAACGCTGCACCAAGTGAAGCGTTGATTCCTTCTGGTTTCTGTAATCCGAAAGGGTAATACCGTCCTCCAACTGCTTTCC
>CAJNDV010016158.1:0-12178 GCA_905221635.1 Symbiodinium sp. CCMP2456 | reverse complement strand
GTCCTGGATCTTAGCCTTGACATTGTTTGTGGTGTCATCGGCCTCGACATCCAAGGTGATCGTCTTGCCCGTCAAGGTCTTGACACAGCTCTGCGTGCCACCTCGCGAGAGCGACACCAAGTGAGGCGTTGACTCCTTCTGGCTTTTGTAATCCGAGCGGGTAGTACCGTCCTCTACCTGCTTTCCAACGAAGAACGTGTGCTGTTGGTCGGGCTGGATTCCTTCATTGTCCTGGATCTTAGCCTTGACATTGTTTGTGGTGTCCCTGGCCTCAACATCCAAGGTGATCGTCCTGCCCGTCATGGTCTTGACAAAGCTCTGCATGCCACCTCGCACACACAGCACCAAGTGAGGGGTTGACTCCTTCCGGCTGTTGCAATCAGGATGGGTACCACCGTCCTCCAAATGCTCTCCAGCGAAGAACAAGCTCTGCTGGCCGGGCGGGATGCCTTCCTTGTCCTGGATCTTAGCCTTGACATTGCTTGTGGTGTCATCGGCCTCAACATCCAAGATGTCCGTCTTGCCCGTCAAGGTCCTGACAAAGCTCTGTGCGCCGCTTCGCAAACGCAGCACCAAGTGAGGGGTTGACTCCTTCCGGCTGTTGTAATCAGAAGGGGTAATACCGTCCTCCAACTGCTTTCCAACGAAGTACGGGTGCTGTTGGTCGGGCTGGATTCCTTCCGTGTCCTGGATCTTAGCCTTGACATTATTTGTGGTGTCACTGGCCTCAACATCCAAGGTGATCGTTTTGCCCTTCAAGGTCTTGACAAAGCTCTGCATGCCTCCTCGCAAACGCAGCACCAGGTGAAGCGTTGATTCCTTCTGGCTTTTGTAGTCCGACGAAGTAATACCATCCTCCAACTGCTTACCAACAAAGATCATGCGCTGCTGGTCGGGTGGGATGCCTTCCTTGTCCCGGATCTTAGCCTTGACATTGCTTGTGGTGTCATCGGCCTCGACATCCGAGGTGATCGTCTTGCCCGTTAAGGTCTTGACAAAGTTCTGCATGCCACCTCTCGAACGCAGGACCACGTGAGGGGTCGATTCCTTCTGGTTGTACTCACTGTCCGCGAACTGGTTCCACATGATGTTATAGAAGCCATCCTTTAGGCCATCCTCGACCCCAAAATTGGAACTCTGGTTCGCTTGCTTTTGTCCAGGCGCTGTTGCCCGTGCAGCCACAGTCAGGAAGACCCCTTCTGCACTTACATGGCCGCCTGGTCCTTCTACTCCTCGTCGTGCGGGCTGTTCTTGACGTTCTGGAGGTCGGCCACCTTGAGGTCCTCGTCGGACGAGTCGACGAAGGTGTCCTTTAGGCACTGCTCTCGTCTGGCGTGCAGCTTGTCTCCCAGTGCAACGCTGCCTGTAGGCCCCGAGGGACGCTCTCTGCCCACCATCTTGACCGGTGTCCTCGCCGCTGGTCTCGTTCCTGACCTCGTTCTCCGGCCCTGCTCCCTGTTCATCTTGCCATTGGCCGACGGCGACTCCTGGTAGGGTCCGGGCAAGTCTGTTCCCTCGTCGTACTTCATTGCCACATCGTCTGCCACACGTGCAGGCGCTGCTGTCGGGCTTCCGGTCGGCGTTCTCTCCCGGACCCTCGTTCTTCTTCTGCTGGGCGTCCGTTCTTCCTTGCCGCCTGCTCGATGATTGGCAATCATCGCCCGAAGTCGCTCTCTTGCCGCATCGCTTAGCACTGCTCCATCCTTGACAGCGCCGGCCAAGATGTCCGCGAGGCCCTTCGGCTTGCTGGTCTCCGCTTACAGGACCTCCTCGAACTCCCGGATGGCTTCTACCTCCTTCTCGTCTTTCTCGGCTTTGGGGGCCGTCTGTTCTTTGGGCCGGGAGAAAGCCCTCTGTAGTTCCAGGAGGGCTTCGTCTTTCATCATCTGCATCTCCGCCGCCTCCTTCTTGATCTTGTCGATCTTGTCCTGAAACTTCGCTTTCTCCTCGACGTAGCTCTTCTGGAGGGAGTCCTTGAACTTCTGCCACTTCGTCTCCGCCATGAGCTGGGCTTCTTCCAGTTTGCGGGCTTTGGCTTCTGCTCGTCTGACTCCATTCAAGAGCTTCTGGACACTGTTGACATACCGCCCCGTCCGCGGCCCTTCGTCCTCTGTGTCCTCCTCGTAGCCCTTCGAGCCCGCACTGCGCTCCGTCTTTTCTTTGACATCCATCATCTCGTAAGTCGGGAACAAAGTCTCCTGGCGGTCTTGGCGATCTCGCTGTCCCCGACCTTGTTTGCCCGAGCCCGAGCCCTTGCCCGTCCACGCAGGCTGCTGCCCATGCCATGTACCATATCCACCACCTGCAGTCCATTGCTTCCAATCGCGGCCGCGACCCATCTGAAGTTCACGGTACTGCGGGCGGCTGTGGTGCCTGCTGAGCAGTCTCAGCGCTGCACCGGGCGCGGAAGTTTGCGAGGATCTCGCTTTCCAGATAGATGGATTGACGGGCTCTAGCGCGTCTCGCCCTTGCACGGCGATGCCAGGCCGGTGACGAGGGTGGTTGTCGCCTGATGGCGTCGTTGGCGTGCCTAATTGGTAGGCACGTGGGGTCTGCCAGCTATGATCCTGACTGATTGCAGGACCTCGATCCGGGACCCTACATACATACATACATACATACATACATACATACATACATACATACATACATACATACATACACACACACATACAGACATACATACATACATACATACATACATACATACATACATACATACATACATACATACATACATAAATAAATACATGCGCACACGTACATGCGTACTTCCATACATACAGACAGACACACACATACACATATACACATATACATGTATTCACATACACACATATACACATAAACACATATGCATACAAACACATCTTTACAGACACTACACACAATGGTTCAAAGCTGTAGTGCTTGATCTCTCATTACTTTTCACTACTACGACCCCGACAGCAAACCTAGGCAAAACCTCATGAGGTCCGGGCAGTGCCAGGGAAGACGTGCCACTGAGCCCAAGCAGGGCTGCTGCGGCCGTGGACCATGACCTTCACGGCACGGCGGTTCCATACTCAATGATTCAATGGTCAGACAGAACCAACAACAACAACAACAACAACAACAACAACAACAACAACACGACCACCACCAGTACAGGATCATGACCTTTTATTGCATTGTCTTTGGCCTCATTGTCACCCACATTACCATTGCTATCGTCATCATCATCACCATCATCATCATCATCGTCGCCATCATCGTCATCATCAACCTCACTTTATGCCTTCTCACAATTTTCAGACACTTCGAAACGAGATGATCATAGTAAAGCGCTTGAAATTAAAAGGCTCACGGTTACAGGTTGAAGACCAAACAGCTCAGGGTTCAAGCTTGGATTCGAGGAGCCTGCTGTTTTCTTGCAGATTTGGACGCAGCCCAAAGCTGCAACCCGAGAGACTCACATGTGAGAAAGCCTCTGAACCCGATCGAACCACGCGAGAAAGAAGGAAGAGGTACATGCGAATAGACCTTGCTGATTGGTGGCACGCAGTTTGCATGAGACTGCATCCCGAACAACTCAGGCAAAGGCTCATGGCCGCGTGGCAGGAAAGGTGTCCGCAGCCCGGCTTCGCACACGAGAACGCCCACCTTTAATCGGCAATCAGAAGTCGATTCATTTCACCTACAACTCATGCAGACACAGGAGTGAGTTCAAAAACCGCAGGCTCAGCATCACAAGAGATTGCTGGGAGTTCGACGCCGGAGGCCGTAAGAAGACCACCAAGCATGGGAGCCAGGCATGCCAGCATCTGAGCGTCTCCAAAGCAGAAAATGAAACGGATTTCGCATCAATCCAGGCAAACACTATGCGGGCCGGTCAGGTTACTGAAGGGCCCTGGTGAGTCCGAACCTGTGTCAATCTACAATTTGATTGCGGACAAAACGTGGCGTTTCCCCTAGGGAGGCTCCTGTCCTCAGAGCTCGGAGCAGAGAGCTCAGGGCACAACGGGACGTCTCCATGTCGTGAAGACCAGGACTCCAAACCTCCAGTCGGGCTACGCCGAATGCAGCAAAGGGCAGAGAAGCTCCGCATTGTCTTGAAAGCACCTGCTTTTTTCGGAATTCTGTTTAAAGCCATTGGCTCCCCCGACTTTGGAAAGGACCTGGGGAGACCCCTGGCTCAGTAGAACTCAGCTCCGCACACGGCACCCACGATGTACCTGGCTACACTTTAGTTGGACTTCAGCCTCACTGCGTGACTTTTGCTCTGCAAAAGATGGACTTGAGAGCTCTGGCTGGGGGAGGCTCACCAACAGATCGAAAGCCCAGGCAGTTGTGCGTCGAGGGGCTTGGTCCAAGCCTTGGCTGGACGACAAGGATGTCTGGACTGTTTTGGAGTGGACATGAATGGCCTTGCTTTGATCATGACTCTTCCACCTGCTGGGAGTGGATTCGGACACAGAGCACGTAACACAAGGAACAGAGCATGCGAAGAGCATGGCACAACAAACATGTCCGAGCCTCAGTCTTTGTCGCAACACATTCAATATAAAGAACGCCTCTGAGGACGCTGCTCCCATGCCGAAGGCTGCAGCAAAACCACTGCATGCTCCCAGCCTTGCCACGACGAGTCACCGGGGCAACGAAGTTGGAACCCAGACGAAAGCAGGCGAGAAGACCCGACGCGCATCTGATACCCTCCATCCTGGGGACATCACAGCACCTGGCTCCCCTCGAAGCCCCACAAAGTGGCCAAGCCCAGCGTTCCTGCTGCCTCAAGGCACGGGACTGAAGCCACAAATCGAGAGCCGGGTTTCTCCAAAGAGGAACCGAGGCTATCTGTTGAGATTTGACGAATGTGGGTTTAGCTGACAGTCTAGGGTTCCGCGCAAAGCCCAGGCAAAAACAGGAGCAGCTGATTGCGGAATGAAGTCAAGCAGAACAACCGCCATGTCTTTTCTGCACACCTTGTGAACACTGCTACACTGGACAACTTAACCTCCGGATCTGAAATCAACGGAAGCTGCTACTCGTCAGGAGCCTGGGCCATCAGGATGCTGGTGGAGAAGAAACCTATCTCCTGGACATTCGCCTGTCGGGCAGGAAGCCAAACGAGGCAGCAGGCTCAGAGGCTATTGAACGGCTATTGCACCCCTATTCGCAAACGAGGTGACCAGCCCCTCAATCTCCTGTACCGAGCAACTCGCGAATCCCTCACACACCCACACGCCCCCGACCCAAGAAATCGGTTCATAGGCTCTGCTGGTATTGGTTTCTTGAGTTTGGTGAGTCAAGAAGACCGGCTGACTGGCTGCCTCGTAGCAGGCAGCGCCTGCAGCCAGTGCAGACCTTCCGGTCCGTGGCGGACAGCAGAACTGCACAGCAACATGCTTCTCTCGAGCTTGAGGATTCACGAGACGCCAAGCACTCGGCACAGCCCCTGTGAAGAGGAGCTTCCACATTCGGGGGCCGTCCTGGCTTCGCAGCTTGGTATCAGCAACCGAGACCGCGGCTTCTTGGAGTTCTTCTTGGGTTGTGACAGTTCCCTGAGAAATAGACGGGCGTGTTCGATTTCACATGTGCGAAGGCATACTCATGACAGCTCCAATGTTCTCTGGAACGATGATCGTAATCATAACCATGGTCATGGCCATGATGACAACAGTTCGCACCTGCATCCGAATGAGAAGCAGTACTTTAAGACACTTCTGCTGAGCTCCCGTCCCAGGTGAGGCAGAGCCCAACCAGTAACGCTGCAGCAGCCACGGTCCACTGGTACGAGGTGCCGTTCAACCTCGACATCGCGAGTGTTGGTAAGCTGCAGGGGGAAGATATAAGCAGCCGAGACAATCAAGCCGAGAGCGTCTGATGCCAACAACCCTTCGAGGCTCGTAACCCGCGGTGCTGTGAGAGCCAAAACTTCAAAATCGACCATTTCGGAGGTGCTGCTGGCTTCGCTTTGCGGAACAGACACCGAAAGGCTACTTCAGGAACCATTCCCGTCTACTAAAGTCATCTGAGCTGAAGGCCAGTCACTGAAGCTGTCGGCATACACGAAAAGCGGCGAGTCATTGGAACCTGCTCTTGCTCTCAATCAGACTGAGTCCTTACTGCCTTCATTCTCGTCATGTGAACGTTGACTACTCCGGCTCTTTGACCCGCAAGTCGAACTGATTTCCATGACAGGCGCTTGGCCCGAACTGAAGTCCCACCTGTGAAATTCGCAAGACCGTCGCCTCGGCAAGACAACATTCTGCTAGAGTGCCTCTCCAGAACCGAGAGCTCCGTAGGAACATAGAGACGCTTGGCCCTCACAAAGCAAGTGCAGAAAGCCACAGAGCACCATAAGGATTAAGGAGATGGCAGGACTGATGCAGACCGATGTCTATCACGTCAGGCGTCTGGCAGCACGCAAGCTGTCAAGGTACAACTGGCACAATGTCTCGCGCTAGCTTGATGATCCCATCCGAAGACACGTTGACTTTACCTTTACACCCATGTCAAAACGCGACGGGCTCACCCCGGCAAGACCTGTCGCAGCAAGGGGGCATCACTCCGAGCGAAGATCGCAAGTGCTCAAGGGTGTGAAACTTTTGAAGCACAGGCCACCTCCCATGACTGATTTCATGCCTCATACCGAGGAATAATTGAAATCTCCATCTGCCCAACACCCGAAAGCCAATCAAGCCTGCCTCGCACAGGTGCCTCTGCCCCCGTTGCTGTTACCTTCAAGGTGTAGCATGAAACTTGGGACTGTGCCATCGCTGCGTATGATGCAGGGAGCAACAGACTGCGGAACGTGGGCATCCCGATCCCCTGCTTGCAAAATCCAAACCTTCAAACCGAGAGCCACTCTGTGCCCCAAACAGTATCCAGCGCCCAGAGGAGCCCTGGTACAGCGACTCGTATCCGCATCTTGCCAGGCTTTGGCTGCAGAACCTGACCTGATGTATGACGACTTCTCTCGCTTGATATGTTTGATGTCGTTCGGGCGGAAGGTTTGCAGCTCGCTTCTCCTTTGCGGGTCGTTCGGTTCGTCGAGTTCTCCATGTTTACAACTTCGGGTTTCTTCATGGTCACTCCTCACATGATGGTCTCAGCTTTAGAAAAGCCTGCCTAAGTACTTGAGCCCGATGCCAATCCGCACTTGCAATGGCCGCATGTCTGCAAAAACTGGGGTGGTCAGGGCCGGCCGAGGATTGGGCAATGGCCTCTTCATCCTTTTTTCATGCTTTTGCCACTCCCACTTCACAGCAGATCAGGAGTTACCGCATTAGAGGTGAAACGTCGGCCGTGGAGTTGTGCCCATTCCAGGTCTTTGCGACGATTCGGGGAACGCCTTCTACTGTGTCCTTGTGCTGCTTCTTTTGCTGGTTCGAGGGATCCACACCTCGCACGAGAACTCGCAGCCGCCTAGACATGCGTTTCTCAAACATAAGGTCCGTGACGCCAATGAAATCGACTGTATGAGCGACTCGAGTCGCAGACGACAGGGACCTCAAGTTTGGAAAACCTCTGAATCTACAGCAGTTTAGGCTCTTTGCAAGCAAAGATGAGTGCTGCCACTGTACCGGCCGGTCACCATCTGTGCACACACATGCCGGCCTCTGATCCCTCAGTGCACCGCTACCAGGAACCTACAGTTGAGGTAAAGCCGTCACTAAGCTCTCACCGAGGGATCGGAACGGAGTCGGCTGCACACACCGTCCCCGAGTCCAATGGAGACTTGGACGAGCGCCTTTGACGACTTGAAAGAGCGCTTCTGAAAGCCGCTGATGCCACGACGCACCGATCTGCTGCGTGCAGGAAAACCGTCCATCATTCTGCTCGAATTTGCATCGTACATATGCGTATGTATGTGTGCATGTGTCTTTTAAACATACGTGCCAACATCCGTATGCGTATATGTGCGTATCTATACATTAAATGTGTATATATATATAATGTGTGAGCACTTACTCAATTCCTATCCAATCTATTCAATGATACCGGGAAGCCACGCTTACCCCTCACAAAGTCCCTAAAGTGGCTCCTCTGGGCTTGTATGACTGCACCTCTATGCCGCTTCGTAATACATGTAACACATGCGAGGGACCTAGTTTCACTGCTTGCCTCACTCTGGCTCTTCACTCTTCTCGCACGCGGCCTGAAGCTGGCACGAAAAGGAACGGACATCCGAAACGCTCCGAGCCGGCAAAAAGAAAGAGATCCAGCGGGAGTGGGAAGTCTGAGCGGCAAGGAACGGAAGAGGACAAGTGTCTCAAACTACCCAAACCAAGGTTCACCTTCGTGGCTGTTTCTCGGTCGATCAAAGCCCCACGTCAACCCCAGAAGCGAAAAAACACCCGAAGCCGTAACCACTGTAAACTTCCGAGCCCGGCCTATGGGATGGTAGTGGCCAAAGCGGACTTGCGCCTGTTGGCACTCTTGGAGTTCAGGGTTCTTCGGCTTTTTCGGGAGTGCGGGGCTTGAGGGCACCCCGGATGTGACCCATCGGGCTGAAGTTGAGATTGGAACTTAGAATTTAGGGTTGTCTTGCTCACATGTGCCTTAGAGGGCATGCGGCGCACAGCACTTGGGTGCCTCGTATCAGACCCTCGCAGGACGCACCAGCACCATCGCGACTGCTGGAAACGAGCACCAAGGCCCAGGCAGCCGCACCCACAAAGCGCCGAGGGTTGGGCCTGGACTCAGTTCGTCTAGAAGTTCAAGGCTGGGCCTGGAGGAGCTTCCAGCCCTTCGAGCCCTGAGACTCTGGACATCCTGGTGCTCTGATTGCAAGCATAGTAAGACTCCAAGTCCAAGCCCTTAAGCCCGAATAATACTGGAAATCTTCAAAGCCAACTGAAGCATCTCTTCGTGAGCTTCTGCTCCCCGACTGAGCTTTGCACCCGCGGCTTGGCGTGTGCGTCGGATGCCGGTGCCGCATAGCCGCGCCCGAGTTTTGACTGTGGCACACAGCAAGAGATTCCCCTTGTGATTGATCATGCAGAGCCATGCAGGGTCCTCTCCCGTCGGGTCACTGAGCGCCCGCGGTAGCCTGTGTTGCCGAGGCCTTGGGCGGTCGTGTAGCAAAAATCGAAGGTGAAGATTGTTTTTCTAGCTCGGCGGATGTATGCCAAAAAAAATTAGGAGCGGCTCCCCTTTGGCTCTGAAGTCCCAGTTTCACTGGATGTCAGGAAGCTCAGCACACTCTCAGCTCTGGCTCCCGCCTCGAAGCAGCGTCTGCGGGCTCCGGGCTCCACGAACGACCACGCTGAAGCCTTCGTCTTGCAAAACACTTCCGAAGCAGTGCCGGAGACGAGGCCTTCAAGGTCTGGCAGAGCTTCAGTGTTGACAGATTGGAGATTTGCGTGGTTCGATCTGGATTTCTGTGACATGACTTGGAGGTCTTGAAGCAAGAAAAGGCTTTCATCTGCACAATCTCTGTAAGAAGGATAAGAGGGCAAGCTGTGCCTCAAGCCGCCTCAACCCTGCCTCAGGCTCCCAAGCACTCCCCTCTCTGTGCTCAGGTTCAGTCTGCGCGCAGCGGGGCGCGAGACGCGGGAGTTCCCTCCAGTCCTCGGCACAGTAGACATCGCACAACAACACTCAATCCTCATCCCCAACGGCCTCCAATGTGAGGAAAACTAAAGGGGACGGCTGCTGCCTACAGAGACTCTGGACGAAAAGGAAAGCGTAGTCCACATCACTTCCGCACAATGTCGTTGGAGAGCTCCGAGAAAAAGCACTAGTGGCACAGCTTCGTGTGTGTTTGGACTTTTGGATCAGGAGATTCCCGGAAACTGGAGACCAGACGCTCAAGGCTGCTTAGTCTGCTATGCTTTCGTTCTACATAACATGAAGGAACCTTAGGCGGATGAAGCAAATGCAACTGAAACATCATCAGTTTTGTGACGAACATGATTCGTGGCCAACGTCTGGTAATGGTCTGGCCTTGCCAGAAGAGCCCTCTTGCTTTGAACTATCGGATTGGATCTTGCTCAAGTTCGTGTGCTCCATCTCTTATCCCTCGCCGTCCAAGCTGTCACAATCCGACGATGCATTGCTTAACGACCCGTCTTGAAAAGCCATGGCTATCGCAGCCTCGACGCACACGCAAACCCGTATCTTTCTGCCCCGCCTCAGATAAAGCAATGCTGAGCTCCTCGCGTGGCGCTTCCAGAGGCACGAGTGCTGCTGACGGAGGTGTCTTGCGAGTCGAGGGTGTACCTCCCGAGACACACGCACATGCGGAGGCTGCGTGCTTGTGCAAAGTGGGCACCCAGCTCTGCTTGAAAAGCAAGGGGCACTCCGTGAAATCATCCACAGACCATTGATTGCTGTCTTCGTCTTCGGATAAAGAGTCCCAGAAGAGTGCCTCCAGAAGAAGGGTGCTTAATTATCGCCGCCCCAAGCCAGCTCTCAATTGCATACACAAACCCCACACATGCCGTTCCCCATCCCCACTCAGAGCCGGACGGATGCGGCCCCAATGCTGGATCCAATGTCGTCAGCCGACTCGAAGTGTTCAAACACCACTGGACCTCTCAAGCGACTCGCAGGCCGCGTCCTAGCTCATAAGAAAGTGACGGAACAAAAATCCCACGCCCCGCGCTCACCTGGCAGCGCCAAAGGTTGGTAAAGCCGGAGGTGGCGTGGAAGCCGGTGCCTGGGCAGACGCTGGGAGGGTTCCGGGCATGAGAACAATCAAAGGCCCATCCATCCATGGCCCTTCTATGCCTTGGCATTCAAACCTTGTGCCGTCTCGGTCTAATGCCATGCTTATGCTAACTAAGGAAGCGGATGCAGCCAGAACTCAGCCAAAACCGAGAATCCGACGATCCCCGCAACTCTGCTACTTCCTCAGGAGCTTCAATGGCAGACTCCACCTCCGGCTGTCGAAAGGCACCGGCATGAAGAAAGTTTAGCCTTGTGGTGCTGGGGTTTCAAGCCCAATGCCACATCGCTGACGTTGGCTGCACGAAGAATGCTAACCCTCGCAACATGCTTCCGAACCCTGTCCTGAAGGCGTCCTCACAAACTTCGTTCCAGCCCATGCAACGAGCGACGAGCTGAAACCATGTTTTTACCCACAACACGTGTTGCATGCAATGGACATTGGTGCAGCACCTCCCGGGCCATGCAGCTCCGCAGCGATGAACTGCTACGGAGGGGCCAATCGCTTATGAGCCAACGAGCTGACCACTAACCACGCCTCCTGCAACACAACACATACAGCTATTTGCCGTCTTAACATATTGAAACGCGAGGCATCGTGTTGCACACGTTGAACAAAACGTCACATGTGTCTGGGATTCTACGCCGCTGTGGTTTCATGTTGTTCAACCCTTCTCTGCACAAGTGCGCGATGTGTGCACGTTTGAAGAACTCTCTCAAAGCTAGTCTGTTGACGTTTGGCAACCGCTGGCTGTGGTGGGTACTATATAGTTTCGGCTCGTCGTCATCCATGCTGCATCAGCCGTTCTCACCAGACCAATCACTGCAAGTAACCGGCTTATTCAATATTACCCAAAACCAAAAACAACAAGTTAAACCACGATTGTGAAATATGTCGATGCCGTGCGGCCTCGCTTGTGGAACAAAAAGATCGAGCACCCGAAATATATTGGTCTTCGTCGTAAAGACCACTATGTCACTATGCAAATGTGTTGACACCACGACAACAACAACGACAACATTTATTTATGCACATGTGTATTCGAATCATCTGCGTGAACAGTGTCACATGCAAAATTTATAGCCTTTTAGCGGCTGGTACAGCTGAGGTGCGAACACCACCAAACCGGACTTCATGTACATGACCGACAAAATACAACTTGCTTCTGTTGTACCGCGGAGTGACTACAACACGAAGCCCGTAGGGCTTAAGGGAGAGTATTTAGGAATAGGGAAGCAGCGAGATGCAGGATGATACCTTCGTTTTGGTCCGCACAGTCCGTACTCAAAGTCGTTCGTCAAAGAAAGAATATAGAGCATGCGAGAGAACAGAACTTAATCCCCGACTCCACATGAGAACACAATAGACTGTTTGACAGACCTCATAAAATATTAGAGCTCTCTCTGGGGAGGGTGTTGTCAGCTCCCACTCTGTGATAGCTACAGGCCCAGGTTCAAGACATAGGTCAGAATTCCACACTTTTGGGCACTGACGATCTGCGGGCCTACGGCCCGCTGCTCCCAC